>JBBBDQ010002136.1:97500-165000 GCA_037127315.1 Ascarosepion bandense | reverse complement strand
TCCAAAATAATGCGTATATCGTAGATGAAAACGAAAGAAAATCATATTTCTCTCCTTCCCTCAAATTGTCAGCTAATTTATCTATTCCCCGGATTTTACAAGTACATGATAGTACTAAAATAGCTAATGTTTCTATTCCCCGGACTTGTACAAGCATATGATAGTATTAAAATTTTTTTTTGCATAATCTCACATCGCGAATTACAATAAAGCACAATTAATAATACTACTAATATTAATTCCTCTCTCTCCGCTGTATTAATCCATCAATGAAAAAGTATCCCCGCGGAAGATAGTGTCACAGCTGGTACGACATTACCGCCACCTGTAAATTTGTCCATTATCATTTTTTTTCACTTTTTCAGTGCATTACTGTCGTTTACACATTTAAATTTACGAATAACAAAAACAAAATGCAAAAATTTCAATATTTAAACAATTTTAAGTGGGGGACCAGTTTCTCATACAACCTTATAGTGGATAAAAAAAAGGAGGAGTGATTTAATTTAACATTCTATGAGTAACTGACCGCACCTAAATTTGTATAATATTGTAATTGTTCATTTTTTTGTTTTTTTTTTGTTTTTCATAATCGGAAAGTTTAAGTAACAATCTATGTCGATCCAGGATGTTTTTTCCACCTGAATCCATCCTGCATATATATAAGTCAACCATCCGTCCGTGCATGGAGTACTGCTGCTATTTATGGTCAGGTGCCCCTGCCGTTCTCCTCAGTGTTCTTGACAAGCTCCAAAGGAAAGTCTGTAATGTGATAGGTACTGATCTGGCGACTCGACTGCAGCCATTTCCCCATCGTCGAAATGTGGCCTCCCTTTGTCTCTTCTATAAATACTTTCATGGCTTCTGCTCGGATGAGCTTAAGTCACTGATGCCTCCTCAACAGGTGTTTACTCGTGCAACCAGTCTGGCAACTGGGTCCCACCCATTCACAGTCAGGTTAGCCAAATGCAGACGACAATCCTACTCCTGTAGCTTCCTCTCTCGCACTTCCCGCCTTTGGAACTCCCGCCTTTGGAACTCACTATTCTTGCTTTCCTGACGGCTACAACCTCCAGAAATTTAAATGCAAAGTCAATACTCATCTACTAACCACTGGCCTCTAGCTCTCTCCCCTCCCCTGTATAACCTTCCCTTTTTCTCCACCTATGTATCTGTCATCGCACCTGCTTTCTCAGCTTTCTGTTGTTCCTTTCTAACTAGTTTGTACTCCTCACTCTTTTCTAATTAATCTTTTTACATTTGTGTAACCCCCTGCACATCAGTGGAGTTTCCGCCTTGCTCGGGGTGAAATGATTAAAAAAAAATCGATAGAACTATGCTGAAAAAAGTAAAAAAAAAATAAAGATAAAATCAACGAAATTAAACGTTGTGGTAGTCTGCTTCAGGTCCGCCCAAGTTCCTAATATTTTTATGTCGAACCTATTAGGATCAACTTTAGCACAAATACTAGCCTCCACTGCGAAAATAACAC
The DNA here is from genome assembly GCA_037127315.1 of Ascarosepion bandense. NCBI lineage: Eukaryota > Metazoa > Mollusca > Cephalopoda > Sepiida > Sepiidae > Ascarosepion > Ascarosepion bandense. The sequence continues at coordinate 163,508 of JBBBDQ010002136.1, read as the reverse complement.
CACAACAAGAATATTACTCTAATGAAAGTGAGCCATGGAATAGTTTTATAAAAGTCCTGTATTCTGTGAAAATATTCTGACAGCGTCGAATTTTTTTAGGTAAAAAGAATACCATGAATTCTGAATTGTATATAGCATTCTTTTCACATCAAATTATTTTCTGCTTTGCATCAATCCATTCTACGTTCACATATCCTGTAGCCAGACATTTTTATAATCCGATCAGCTTTAGACGAACGCTTTTTTATTTGCTTTTATTATTTTGTATTTCTGTCAATCCATTCTATACGTATATGACCTCGGGTCAGCCATTCTACATGGCTACCTATGAGTTGATCAAGTATTTGTTCACTTGAACTATTTGTGGCTGCTTCTATCACTCTACTTGTCCGACTAGAGTACATTTGGTAAAATCTTATTTCAGTCTTTGTCGGTTCAATCTATACGTACAAATCAAGTGTTCTTAAATTTATATGAAATGTGGATAGGCAACAGATACACATAGATAGATAGATAGATAGATAGATAGATAGATAGATAGATAGATAGATAGATAGATAAAACGCTCGATGTGCAATTGACTAAAATAAATAAAAAGATAGATATGAGCTGATATACATTATATATATATATATATATATATATATATATATATATATATATAAACTTATTTATGAATGGAACTTTGTTTCTGTGTGTATGTGTGTGTGTGTTTGTGTGTGTGTCTGTGTGTGTATCCGTTACCTATATGCTGTTTATCTGTCTGTATGTCCTTTATACAAATCCACAATTGTTATCCAATTCTCGCCAAACTTCACACAAATATTCTTTAGGCTGAGTCTGAGATCCAGGAACATGGATTAGTTTTTAAGCTTTCATTACACCCGAGCAACGCCGGGCTATACTACTAGTATATATATATATATATATATATATATATATATATATACGCTTGTATTTCCATTCTCTGACTAACAGATTGATAGAGAGATACAGTGGGTAAATTGCACTCTCTCTCTTTCACACACACACACACACACACACATATATATATATATATATATATATATATATATACAAGTATAGGGTAGATATGATTAGAATTGAATACCTTACCACAAAACACACTAAATTTAAATAAACGCTCAATACAAAGTAGACCGAATATTTATTTAAAATTTATAACATAAATATGTTATAATACCACTACAAAAATACCGATTTTGTTTCGATATTAAGTGTGTCTTATCAAGAATGATGTTGATTTCAAATTTAAAAATTATTTAAAAGATTCAAATTTTGTCAAAACCCCTCCATCAGGAAGGAGACACTGTTACGTAACAATAAATTAGTGATATTAAAATATATTTATGTTATCAATTTAAAAAAAATATTACCTGCATGTTATATATTTTAAAAACTATTATATATATTTAACCATGTCATTTTAATTTTTAAATTATGTATTATAATAGATGATTTACCTGTTTTGAAAATTATTTTATTTTTCTACATTTGTTTTATTAAGTATATTTCCTTTCAGCTGCGAACATCACAAGCTAAAAGCGTTCAGGTAAACTATATTCATGCAAGAGAATTCACAATTACATTGTCTGAAGTTGGGTATTGCAAACGTTGCTAAAAAAATCTTCAATGATATCAATTTAATAGAATAGCCGGCAGCGTATTCAGATATTAATCCAATAGAAAAATTGTTATCCATCAATAAAAGATATAGATGAGAATAGACAACAATATTCAAGCAAATATATCTATAAAGCAGTAAAATAAAAGACTGCAAGTAATATTAAAATTGAATCAATAAGATTTTAAAAAAATACAAACGACTAATGACACTTATAGAATGTAATATCGTCCATGTTAAGATGGACATTAAAAAAATAAATATCTGACACAGTCAATGGTTTTATATATATATATATATATATATATATTAACATGGACGATATTACATTCTATGAGTGTCATTAGTTGTTTGTATATATATATTATTGTCTGTGATAAGTCTAAGGGACTCGTGTATAATTTAGCTATTATCGTTCACTTAATTTATTTGAATATTAAAAGCTTTCATCCCCACAAAATAATATGAATATTTTTAAATAATTTTAGGTAATTTTTATGAAACTTACACGATATATTTTTCATATAGGTATATCGTAAAATATTGCCAATACTCAAAAGATGCTATCCATTTTACTGTGAGAAAATGTAATTTGAAAAGTAAAATCTGATATAACAAAATTCAATATATTCATAAGCATTTATATTACAATTAAGCTCCCAACAGGTCAAACTAAAACATGAGTAATTTTTTATATCACGATTTAATCAATTCTTTCCGTCAAAATCTTCTTTCCTTTTATTCTGTCTTTGATTCGTTTAATTTTTGCAATCTTTGCGTCTATTTCTTATATATATATATATATATATATATATATATATATACGCTCTCACACCCAGATTGAGTACACTGGAAGAATGGTAGATTTTGAAAAACAGTAGCTACTCTACGCATCGTTCATTCAGTAATGTTTTAGAACACTCTTAGCTACTGGCGTCTTTACAATGTATATCACACGCTAAATGTTTGCCTCTTTCTACTGAGCGCTCATAGCTCAGAGGTAGAATCGCCGATTGACACCAATTCGGTCGGGCTTCAATCCTGGGTAAAACAATCGGATGTCTAACCGTACTGATGTGCTGAGGTACAGCGAAACAGATTTGTCTGCCGAGGACTATATACATACATATATATATATATATATATATATATATATATATATATATATATATATATATATATATAAACTTTTTTCCAACAGTTGGCGCTCTGATAACTGTGTTCATCTATAAGGAAGTACTATAAGAAAGGTTGAAACTCAGTTTATTTCTTTTCGGCCAAGTGCAAACAACTTTGTTTTTCGTAGCCTTAAATATATCAGATTTCGTTCCCAAGAAAGTTTATATGCGGTTAATTTTGCTGCACTAATTTATTCAAAAAGTCTGCAGTTAAAGTATATATATTTTTTTGTTGAGACGTACGGCTACAATGCTCTCTCGGGAACAACATTCAGATATTGCTTTAGACGATTCAAAAAATAATGATTTTGATACTGGACGATAAAGGTCATTCTGGTGCACAGAAAAAGTTTGAAGACTAAGAAGTTGAGACATTACTTCATGAAGACTTCTATCTGGCGCAAAATGTACTTGCGCAACCATTATGAATTAATCACAGAAGAGTTTCGAAACGATTGAATGTATTAGGAAGGTTTTTGGGTGTCTAGCGAGTTGAAGCCGACAAACGTCTAACGGTGTCTTGACACGTATTAACAGTTTCTTCAAAGACAGAAAAGAAAATGTTTGTTTTGCATTGTTCGTAACTGATGATGAATAGCGGTTACTAAGCGTGGAAGATCGTGGGGTAAGCACGGTAATACATGAATATCAGCGGCAAATGGCTTCTCTTACTCTTATCTATCTTTGCCTATCTTTCTCTTATCTATCTTTGCTTCACTCTCTCTTTCTATCTGTTCCACTTTTCCCTTCGTATTTTTGTCTTTCTTTCTCTTTTTTTTATCTTTTCCGGCTTTCCTTTTTCTCTTTCCTCTTTCTTATATCTTAGTTTGCCTCTCCTTCTATTTTGTAAATTTTTCTCTCTTTAACTTTTTCATGTTTGTTTTTTTTTCTTTTTTCTATATTTCCCTCTCCGTTTTCTATCATAGTCTCTCTTCCTTTTATCTATCTTTGTCTCTCTTTCTGTTATCTATCGTTGCCTCTCTTCCTCTTATCTATTTTTGTTTCAATCTCTGTTTCTATCTGTGTCAATTTTTTTTCGTATTTATGCCTTCCTTTCTCTTTTTTATTTTTTCCCGACTTTCATTTTTCTTTATCCTCTTTCTTCTTTCATAGTTTGCCTCTCTTTCTATTTTGTACATGTTTCTCTTTTTCGCTCGGTCATGTTTGTCATTCTTTCTTTCTTTCTATATTTTCCCTCTCCATTCTCTATTTTTTGCCTCTCTTTCTCTTATCTATCTTTGTCTCTCTTCCTCTTATTTATCTTTGCTTCTCTTTCTCTTATCTATCTTTGTCTCTCTTCCTCTTATTTATCTTTGCCTCTCTTTCTCTTATCTATCTTTGTCTCTCTTCCTCTTACTTTCTTTGCCTCTCTTTCTCTTATCTATCGTTGCCTCTCTTTCTCTCATCTATTTTTGCTTCACTCTCTCTTTCTATCTGTACCCCTTTTCCTTTCATATTTTTGCTTTTCTTTCTATATTTTATCTTTTTTCGAATTTTTCTTTTATATCTTTGCTTTTCTCACTCTATCGTTGTTTTTTCTTGACTTGGTTTTATTGCTATTTGTTGTTGTTGTTTTTTTGTATATCCTTCGTCATTTTATTTTCCCTCGCTATCCATTTGATGAGAATGCAATTCATGGTTACCGTAATCCAAAATAACAAATAAAAAGAAAATTCAAAAAATTATTTTCATTATGACATACACCCGTTTTATATTAATATTAGAATCTACAGTAAAACGAACCGATTCAATATCCAAAATTCCAAATCGAATCTGCAGACGCCATTTCTTATTTCTTAACTGATTTCGACTCCAGAAAACCACACTCTTTGATAAACACAACTGAATAACCACACAATTTGACAGCGCGAACATAAATTTGATTATGGATTAGAGAATAACAGGTTATTGATTATAACGTTACTTTAGGTCATAGGACAGATATATCAAAGAGATAGCATTTTTCTACGAAATGTCCCAAGAAATAGGATTCAAGCCTTTCGAAAACCAAAAATAAATCGAACTAAAATAAAAACAGTGATGTCATGGAGGATAAAACAATAACAAATAATAAGAATATGAAATTAGCAATTACTAAACACTTGATATATTGACAATTTCTGTGGGGGCTTCTACTTTTTTATATGCCATGTCACTACAGAACGTAGGCAATCAAAGACCTCCACTTCCCCTTTTCTCTTGTTGTTCTTACTATTTGCATTCTTGGTATCTCTCCCAAACCCCGTTCAACAATGCATTTGCCCAAGCTCACCAAATAGGTCTGGTGCTGTTTTCCTCTCTGTCTCTTTCTCTCTATCCGTCCTCTGAGTATTACATTCTTCAAAATCTCCTTCCTAATTACGTCTCCAAGGAACCTCAACTGTCTCCACCTGATGCTAAGTGTAAAGCTTCCTGACTTTGGCATCCTCTCCTACATCTTGTCGTTACTCAGGTGTCCCGTCTATGGTATCCTCAGTATCCTTCTGTATAACGACATTTTTGGAGCCTCTTCATCCTTGAAGAGATTGTCCAACATTCGCTGCCATACAGAAGATAAGATATAAAATAGTAGTCTAGCATTCTTTTCTTTATTTCTAATGAGATTTTTATGTCTCAGTAATTGGTTAGCTTTTTAAATATGTCCATGTAATCGCTAATACGTCTTTGGATCTCATTATCGCACTCTCCATCCGCTGTCAATACATTTTCCAGATCAGTTAAGTGCTATACGTGATACACGCTTAGGCGATCATGTCTCTAAAGAGACATGACTGACTGGGCAGAAAGTTATACCGCAGTCAGTCCGTTGAGCGCCACACGTGATACAGGCTTCTGACGATCATGTCTTGAAAGAGACATGACAGACTGGGCAGAAGATTACCCAGCAGTTGGTTGCCTTTGTTTTCTGCGATAGACAGTTTTCCAGGCAAAGCTATAGAACCCAATCTGTCTTATTATTTAAGCTATAACCAAAGTGAAGAGTCGGATTAATACCTTCCCTAAAGATATTTGTGCGTAAGTCAATGCAAAGTGTTCAACTGAAATTCGAACTGTGACACTATCTCCTGCGGGGATAATCTCCCTTCTCCCGCGGGAATACTTTCCCTTGGTTGGTTTAAAACAGCGGAGAGAGAAATTGATATTAGCAATATTATTATTTATGCTTTATTACAATACGTAATGTGAGCTTAGAAAAAAAAATCAATACCAACAGGTACTTCTAAAATCCGGGGAATATAAAACCTAACTCTTCTGGAAAAATATATATTTCTCTTCTTTCTGGTTTATAAAAATTTCTTTTTTTTTTTTTCGGGTTTGAAATGAACATTTCAGCTAAGCTGGAGACGCTTAGACAAAACAAGTGTCAGAATTATTGATAAGGACACACGAAGGCCAAGGTCCCCCGACAGAACTTCCGTTAAACATAAGAGTCTGTGGGAAACATGTGGAAATCGAAATCTAGTGTGAGTTTGCAAAATCTCATTCGTCGAGCTAAAGCCTTCCGCAAATAAAGTGGGCGGAAAACGATTTCATTGGCCGAGGGCCTCGAGCTGTCTGGATCACCAGAGAGGATCGAAACTGGTTATAAAAATCAGGACTCGGCGAGAAAAATCAGTTACTCAATATTCAGGTTTCTCTTGGAGTTGCTATCAGTCGAAATTTAACGACTGAGGAAAAAATTCCCAACCAGGGAGCCATGACCCACGGCAGGTCGCCCACCATAGAACTTCTGGCTAAAGAGTTAATTTCGAATGAAGCCTGCTGCAAATTAACTCAAGGAGTTAATTTGGAATAATGCGCAATCGACATTTATCCCGAAAGAACGTTATTGTTATTTTTTTTAATCACGGAAAATCGAAAATTCTGATTCTTCGTTCGTTCAACTTCGGCAAACTCCGTTAAACTCCGATAAGGAGCCGAAAGAACTTTGCTGTTTTAGAACCTACATAGAAAATTGACAACCCTGATTATAGGGAATAGGTGAAAAAACTTTAATGAAAATTTAATGAATACGTGAAAAGACTTTAGTGAAAATGTGAAGAGCTCTGTTTACTTTAACGATAACAAAACTTAGACAAGACATTTTATTTAAGGATTGGAAGCTATGATGCTTTTAGCGAACTGTCTCTCTCTGTTGTAGTAACCGGCATTTTCGACGATTGTATATCATTTTCGAGAACTGTATTCCTGGGAAAAGAAAGACATTGTTGTTTTCTTTCTTAATATAAAGACATTCTTCGTAACTCTCCAGGCGTGTTCGACCTTCTTCATTTATTATATTAATTATTTTGTGGTGCCGTAATTTTTTTCTCAAACCACAAGTGTACACCAGTGTCCGGACTGGCTCAAAAGGACGACTCTTGCAGGACGTGACCTCTAGAATGTAATCACAACGTGGGACAGTGGTCCGTTGTTGCAAAAGACGTCCTGTAATTCAGCTGTTGTGGCGACATCATCGAACGATATCTTCTCGACCAGCAACAGTGACCAAACCAACCGCACAACCGTGTGGCAGTGTCAAAACTGGGATCGTCACGACCGTCAGGGAGAACGAGCGTCACATTGGACAGACGGCCAGCCCGGCCTGAGGCGTCACATCTGGTGCTGTCTCGACCAGGTTCTGGCCAGAGGGTGGCCAACCCGGCCTGCAGTGTTACAGAACACGGCTACGAGAAATGTCGTTAGGAGTCAATATCCACTGCACCACAACGTTCATCCTATCCCGCAGTAGGTTGCCATTACTTTCTGCGGTAGATTAGCTGCCAGGCAAGTCTCTAGAACCCAATCTGTTCTGTTCTTTAACCTATAAATGGAGGGAAGAGACGTATTATTAACTTTCCCAAAATATTTCCGCGTAAGTGGAGTTGTTTTGGATATAGACTCATTACCCGGATATACTTTTTCACTACAAGACTGTATATCTTGATTCTACTAATAGTATTCCTAGTATTCCTGAATTGATTAACCCGTGTTCGAGTTTGAATATTTTTGTTCAATATAACTTACATTTCCTATCTCCATATCAGTTTTTGTTATTTATTATTTTGTGTACTTTCTCAACCAGAATCCATAAAAATTTCTACTCCAACAGCTTCTTTCCTCGCACTTCCCGCCTGTGGAATTCCCTAACGCATGCTTGCTTCCCCGACGGCTACAATCTCCAGGAGTTTAAATGTAAGGTCAAAAGACACCTCCTAACACACTAACTCACACCCACTCTCTCCAACTCTCTACCTATGTATATCCTAAGTCGTCTATCACCCTCCTTCTGACATTTCCCATACCCAATTCCTCTATGTAACCCCCTGCGCTATAGTGGCAGTGGAATGCCTTGCTTGGGGGTGACACGATTAAAAAAAAAAAAAAGAAAAAAAGTGCATCAAATGAATTTCTAAATATCTAATAATTGCCTAGATTGCAGTTTCATCAATGAAAGAATGAAAACAATTCCGAGTGATTCAGACGAGTTAATCAAAATTTTATAAGACAAGGAAGTCTTAAAAGTTTAAAGAATTCAAAAAGCCAGTATGTTGATTGAGGTCTGATTTTATTAGACAGATACGTGTCACGTATAATAAAACAATAGATTAATATATATTTTTTTAAAATCATATCACCCCGAGCAAGGCGGTAACGCCACTGATGTGCAGGGGGCTACATAAGAGTGAAAAGATTGGAAAAGAGAAAGCCGGAAACCACATCCTAGACAGTGAACAAGGGATGAGCCTCTACACCTGTTCAGTAGACGAGGGTGGAGTGTGAACCGGGCGATAGTTTAGTCTATCTACTCCAATTGAAAAAAATAAAAATAAAAAAGAAAAGAGAAAAAAGATTGGAAAAGAGAAAGCCTGAAACCACATCCTAAACACGGAACAAGGGATGAGCCTCTTCACCTGTTCAGTAGACGAGAGTGGTGTGTGAACCGGGCGATAGAATAGTCTATCTACTCCAATTGAAAGAAAAGAAAAGAGTGAAAAGATTGGAAAAGAGAAATCCGGAAACCACATCCTAAACAGGGAACAAAGGATGAGCCTCTTCACCTGTTCAGTATACAAGGGTGGAGTGTGAACCGGGCAATAGTTTAGTCTATCTACTCCAATTATTTATAAATTTAGAAAAAAAAACTTATCTCGCTCTATATTTCCGTTCAAAAGTGTAGTGAAATAATGTACACAAGTATGAACCGATAAATAAAATATGTATTTGAGAGAATCATGAATGAATGTGAGTGTTTATGATTCTGTAAATTTAGTTTGTGTGTGCATGTCAGAAACAAAAATATTTCTATTTAAAATTCTGATGAAATATTGTATACAAGTATTAAGTGAACTTTTTATAAAAAAATGAATAAAGTTGTTAATAGAAGCTTTCAATGATATAATATGTATTAAAATAGTATATATATATGTATAAAGATTATTACAATATGACAATTAATTAATATAGGTAAATATACAAAAATTGAAATTACATTAAAGTATTATATGTTATAGTATATTAATAATAAAAAGTACAATATTATATCATTAATACCTTATTATATTAGTAATGTATTTTATTTGTATTAGGCATAATGTATCAAACTGAAGTCAGACTATTGTTCAAATTAATTACATGACGGCATTAAATAAGCCATGGGTGTTGATATGCCGCTAATCAAAATCAATTAATCAAACAAACAAGCACATAATATCCTGCAATGTTTTTAATCAAACAGTATTACAGAATGTAATTTCATTAATAAACTACTGCATAAAATATATATTAACGTCTCTAATGATTATGTCTACACAGATATATGTTTGTAGAAAAGCTGAGTATTATCTACCATGTATTCAATTGTGAAAGCAGAATAACATATATCATAGATTTCTTTTTGACTTGATGACTCCCAAGAATATTAATTTCAACATTAAAGGATGCACGAGGAGTTAAAAAATCAGATCAATCAGTCACTCGCTAATAGGCAAGTTATGCTTAATATATTTGATATTTGTCTGTCACGCGATAAATCGTGGTCCTAATTAGGTTAAGTCATCCAATGGCAAAATGGTACACAATTATGGATGAGAACAGTTATATCAGTCAGTCCTTGTAAATCCAAACTGCGTCTTTTATTTTGTAATGCTCATTAGTATTTATTATTGTCTTTACAAAATACTACTTATAAATCAGCTTTTAGGTTTTTCAGCAGTTTATTGGAAATGTTAGATCTTATTCGTCAGGATATAATTAATTCATGAAACTGGAAGGTGGCAGCAGAAATCCTTCGTCTACATAAAGTATTCCTTTCTCTCTGGTTTTAGAGGGTTTTTTTGTGATTTTAGCATTTACGCCTTTAGAGATTTGCCATTTACTCAGATAAACTGTCCAGGAAGGTGCGTAGCTTTATCCTTCTGTCTTTCTATTTTAAGATATGCCGATGATACAGTGCTGATTGCAGACACAGAAAGGAAACTACAAAATACAACGGAGGATCTGTAACGTGGTTGATACTGACTTGGCAGACCGGCTGCAACCAATCTCTTACCGGCGTGATGTGGCTTCCCTGTACCTCTTCTATAAATACTTTCACGGCTTCTGCTCCGATGAACTTAGATCAATGGTGCCAGCTAGATACGAATTTACACGAGATACTAGATTAGCAACTAGGTCCCACCCTTTTACAGTGAAACAGATAAGATGTAACCGTAATTTCTACTCCAACAGCTTCTTTACTCGCGCTTCTCGCCTGTGGAACTCCCTTACACAAGACTGCTTTCCCGACAGCTACAATCTCCAGGAGTTTAAATGTAAGGTCAATAGACACCTTCTATTACACTAACTTGCATCTATTCTCTCAAACACTCTCACCATCTACCCAACCCTCATTCTCGGTATCCTTACCCGTCTATCGCCCTTCTTCTGACATTTCCTATATCTAACCATCCTTTCTCATCACTTTCACCCCTCTGTAACCCCCTGCGAAATAGTGCCAGTGGAATGCCTTTCTCAGGGTGAAACGATTAAAAAAAAAAAATTTAAAAAAAACTCCTACAGAAGGTAGCTGAAGAGAGTGATAAAAAGAGGACTACAAATAAACTGCAAGAAAACTGAATGCATGGTCATCAGCAAAAAGAGCAGCCCAAAATGCCAAATACAGGTGGGGGATACAAAAATCAAGAAAGTACAAAAATTTAAATAACTAGGAAATTTTCTAACAGGAGATGGAGAGTGTGACAAAGAGATCCTAATAGTTGCTACCACGCCGGGTCAGGGTGAACCTGGATACACAAGCAATTAAATAGGGTTTCTCCGATCCTCGAAACCTCCTAATCATAAGCCTTGCTGCCGGATGCAATTTATCGTCATACCCAAGACCATAAATATCAGGAACATATAATTTGGTAAGAATGCTTGTAAAATGATATACACATAGGAAATATTCAAAGCAAGAGTGACAGATTTTTTAAAATTATTAAATTATTTAGCGTGAATGCAGAAGAGATGCTGGATGGAGGATGTAATAATAAGATAATTATTGGTAAGAGATACAGAAGAGAAGACGATGCGGAGAACCATGATTACCCACAATTCAAAGCGGCATCAAACAAATTAAGAAGGCACTTATTGTTAATGTTACTCTCGCTGCTCGATTAAGACAGAAAATGAAAATTATTAATAAACGTAATTAATAAATGCGATTAATACATGCACTCCGCCTAAATTAACTATACATTTAATTAGTATATCTAATCCACGTGTATTAAATATTTCTTTAATTCATAGTTTAAGCCAGCAAAAGTGGAACCTAATCAGTAACTAGATAGTTAAATGCCAGTGAATACTAGGTGATGTAAATTTGGATGTGCGGATAGTGTAATTGATAATGGCCCAGGGTTGTTAATCGGAGAGAGAAGTTCGAATTCCATTTGAATTCATTATATTCATTTACGTGCAAATAACCTTGAAAAAGGCATGAACCTTCTTCTACCATCCCCAATTATAGATTAGTAAGACTTGTATCAGTAAATCATTATTTTCTAAAAATTAAAATTTTTAATCATTTCATCCGAAGCAAGATGATAAAGCCATAAGAAAACAAGGCGTTATTGAATGCTAAAATAAAAAATAAAAATTTTGTGAGGATAAATGAATGTCTAGGACTATAAAAGAACGGATTTGAGAAACATAAAAGAAGGTATTTGGCGCTGGGTTTAATTTTTGGAAGAATTAAATGGCAGGAAAAAAAATTAGAAACGTGCAAAAAATTAACTACTAAAATAAAACTTAGACCTAGTTACCAACCTAGTAACACGAATAGGTTGACAAGCCGTAAATTAAAAATCAATAAATCTAGGGATATTACATATCAATCTAATTAACACGTTAATTCCAGCAACATTACTCTCATTTAATTATGTTTTGGTATGCTCATCAACGCCTCTTATGTTTATTTCATGTCGAAATGTAAATATATATATACATTACCGACAATAGTTATTCGGCCAACCCAGTTTTTAAAAGAAATCATGCATTTCATACTATTTTAAGTGGATAATTCTAAATGAAAATTAAAAGTTCTTTTGTTATTATTACTTTGCAAAAATTTTATAAGAATTCCTTGTCTTATAAAATTTTGATTAACTCGTCCGAATCACTCTGAATTGTTTTCATTCTTTCAGTGATGAAACTGCAATCTAGGCAATTATTAGATATTTAGAAATTCATTTTTTTTAATCGTGTCACCCCAAGCAAGGCATTCCACTGCCACTATAGCGCAGGGGGTTACATAGAGGAATTGGGTATGGGAAATGTCAGAAGGAGGATGATAGACGACTTAGGATATACATAGGGAGAGAGTTGGAGAGAGTGGGTGTGAGTTAGTGTGTTAGGAGGTGTCTTTTGACCTTACATTTAAACTCCTGGAGGTTGTAGCCGTCGGGGAAGCAAGCATGCGTTAGGGAATTCCACAGGCGGAAAGTGCGAGGAAAGAAGCTGTTGGAGTAGAAATTGCGGTTAACATTTCATCGGTTTCACTGTAAAAGGGTGGGACCTAGTTGCCAATCTAGTATCTCGTGAAAATTCACAACTAGGGGGCACCAGTGATTTAAGTTCGTCAGAGCAGAAGCCATGAAAGTATTTAATAGTACCATTCTATTTTCATTTACAATTATTCATTTGGTAATAAATACTAAAAGATAGTATGAATTTCATCTTTTAAAAAAAATGTGGTTGCCTAATAATTATGGCTAGTAGTGTATATATTTTTTATCACAGTTGTATGTCTTCAAGCAAAGATAAAATATACTGTTGCTTATTTTTGCTGTAGGTCATTACAGTATATATATTTATTGTTGGTAAGTTTTATTATAAAAATGTATATTTATGCTTTCATAGTGTTTTCTCCTTGTTTGGGTGGGGTTCACTATTTGCCCATAGTTGAGACCATGACCGGTGCTACCGCCCCAGTTAAGATTGGAACCTGTATTATTTAAGAAGTAGTTCCGCTGTCCTTAAAGTCTCTAATTTTTCTATCAGATGTCCTTGCTGCCAGATGTAGTTTATTGTCATACCCAAAACAACTGTCCTCTATTAAAAAAAAAACTTTTTCGATATTTAAATTCTTGTATTTGCTGGGTTTTGATGCCTCCAATTCGTAGTTTGCATTCTGTGTTGTTTCAGAAGATTTTAGATGACAGGGAATAAAGTAATTGTAAACTTTTTTCACAGGTGAGAATAGAACATAGGTTTGCATTTAACTAGTCCAACAGTAATACGGCGATATCTTTTCGCCAAACTAGTCGAACGAATAGGTTGATAAGCTGTAAATTACAAATCAATTATATTATATATCAATTTAATTAATACGTTAACTCCAGTAACATTATACGTACATTTAATCACTATGTAAAATTTATTTATATTTCTTTTTATTTTAGATACAGTTTCCTTTAAAGACGTAGGAGATCAACGTCCCTCCACTTCTTCCTGTCTTTTGTTACACTTAATATATGCTATCCTCTTATTTCCGTAAAACTAGATCTATAATACATTTGTTCAAGCCTATCAAGTATGTGTGACACGATAACTAGGCGTATATTAAGATGCTTTGTTATGTATTTTATTATAATAGATTAAAATAGAAAATGGTTAAGAATAGAAAATAGTTTAAAAACATATTTAACAAAAGTGAAAAAGAAGAGGAAAAATAAATAAATGCTTTTTCTTTTATGAGGAAAATTGTGGAAGAGACAAAGGTATCAGATTACTGTTTTAAATCCTACCACTCTTCCGGTAAATATTTGACTCAGTGATTTAATGTGATAAAGAGATAAAGTTCAGGAAATAGAGTTCGGGAGGTGGGTTTTTGAATGACCAGGTCAAAGGCTGTCTTTTACTGTATCTTGACCGCACATTAAGAATTTTCCGGCGGAAGATTTATTAAGATAAAAAGATAAAAAAAAATCCTAGAAAAAATACTAAGTCCGCAAGATGTTTACACATCAAAAGAAGGAACATTTAAGTACCTTGAAATTTCGGACTTACAGTCGCCAATGCTTATCTTTTAGTTTTATTTTAGCCTGGGGGTCTTTAGTCACTTCCGGATTGTTTTAAATAAATACAGGTGATTTTTCCGAGCCGATCAGTAGAGTAGAGTAGAGTGAGAGAGTCAGTTAAGTCAGTCAGTTGAGTGAAGTGAACCTCCGTTCGTTTTGTTTCGGTCGGTTCGGATTTGTTGATCTCCATTAATTACAGTTAGAGCTGTGTGTCACATTCGCCTGCCCCAACCGAAAAGGCTAACTCTAAACAAAATAAAGCATCCTTTCAACTCATCCAAGTTGTGGAAGTTCGTTCCTTATAGTTTAATCTTGTACCCCCCAGCTTGAGGCGCCGACTTTTTCAACAAACTCCCGGCAAACATCACAGCGTGGAGAACGGCCGCCGGAGAAATTGTTCGGACGGTCCTTTGGGGTGTTACATATATCACTTGTTATTTTCACCAACCCCTCTTTCCTTTTATCCTTCTGTGAATATCAGATTCACCAAGTAAAATTTCCTCATTGGTTACCCAAAAAACTTCAGTTTTCCCTTAGCTGATATTGAATAAATGTTTTCGTTTCCATTCTTTCCAAAACATCCTCGTTGCTCACATGTTCGCTCTATGCTATTATCATCATCTTTCTGTAGAACAACATTTCTGTTGCTTCTAGTCTTTACTTTATCTTTGAAAACATTGTTCAGCATTCACTGCCATATAGGGGAACATCTGTCACGGAACAGTCCAGTACACCAGCTACTCGGACTTTGAAATTCGTCCTTGGCTATTCTGATCAGCATTTTGTTTTTAGTGTCGCACTTCACGTCCTCTGTCAGAACATTTTCAGATATTTACATTTCTGTATCCGATTGAATTTAATGTCCATGACCTGTAATTTGTATTTTAGTCTCCTTTTTTTTTGTTGGTGACTGACTGAATTTAATATTCACAACCTGTAATTTGCATTTCTTCTTTTTTTGTTGATGACTGACTGAATTTAATGTCCCCGACATGAAATTTGTATTTTGGACTCCTTTTTTTTGTTGATGACTGATTGAATTTCATGTTCACGACCTGTAATTTACATTAGAGGCATCTCTTTTTTTCTTTTTTTTTTGTTGACTGATTCAATTTAATGATCACGACGACCTCTAATCTGAATTTTAGGCTCCATTTTTTTTTTTTTTGATGACTGATTGAATTTAATGGCCGAGATATGTAATTTGGATTCAGGGCTACTATTTTTTGTTGATTGTTGACTGAATGTAATATCCACGACAGGTAATTTGCATTTGTGACTCCACTTTTTTGTTGATGACTGACTAAATTTAATTTCCACGATATGTAATTTTCATTTTGGGATCCTCTTTTTTGTTGATGACCGATTGAATGTCATATCTCACGAGCTGTAATTTGTATTTTGGGCTTCTCTTTTTTTGTTGGTGACTAATTGAATTTAGTATCCACGACCTGTAATTTGTATTTCCTCTTTTTCTGTTGATGACTGACTGAATTTAATGTGCCCGACATAAAATTTGTATTTTGGGCTCCTTTTTTTCTTTTGTTTTTGTTTTTGCTGATGACTGATTGTTTTTCATGTCCACGACCTGTCATTTGCATTTGAGGCTCCTCTTTTTTGTTGACTGATTCAATTTAATGTCCACTACCTGTAAATTGAATTTTGGGCTCCACTTTTATTGCTAATGACTGATTGAATTTAATGTCCAAGATTTGTAATTTGGATTCTTGGCACCTCCTTTTTTGTTGAAGGTTGACTGAATGTAATATCCACGACAGGTAATTTGCATTTTTGACTCCTCTTTTTTGTTGATGACTTATTAAATTTAATTTCCACGATATGTAATTTTCATTTTGGGATCCACTTTTTTGTTGATGACTGAATGAATTAATGTCCACGATCTGTAATTGCATTTTGGGCTTATTTTCTTTTTCTATATTTTTTTTTTTTTGCTGATGACCGATTGAATTTCATGTCCAAGACCTGTAATTTGAATTTTGAGTCTCTCTTATTTTGTATATGACTGATTGAATTTTAGGTTCATTAGATTTTATTTGCCTTTTGGGCCTCTCTTTTTCTTTTTTCTTTTTTTTTTTTTTGTTGATGACTGATTGAATTTAATGTCTACGACCTGTAATTTGCATTTTGGGCTCTTTTTTCCTTGTTGATGACCATTCATTCAATATTCTCACTGTTTATATTCTTCATTTGCCGTGTTCCTTTATGTCGTAAAAGTTCATGGCACTACCACTTCCTACATATTTATGCTCTTAATATTTATTAAGAAGCATATTTATTTGCTCTAAATATGCTTCTACATATTTATGCTCTTAATAAATAATATCTTCCTGATATTTATATTGTTCCACCATCAGTTTAGTCAAGATCAATATGAATGTTTTAATTTCTTTTCTTCTTTCCTACTTTCCTTATATCTGTCATTTGAGTATTAAACATTCCAAGCGCTCCTTTCTCACTTGTGCATCGGAATCTTCAAAAGTCTCTTCCTGATGTTATGTATTAGTTTTCATTTTTTCCAAAAAGTTCGTCGTTGCTCACATACTCGGCCGAAACATATCCATCATTCATATTTCTCATGAGATTCTATTCAGGGTGATATGTTCTCAGACTTCTTGGATCACGTTAATATGTTTTTTGTTTTGTATTTTTGTAATAAATGGCTTTTCGTCGCGACTTTGTACCTTTTAAAAATCTGGCATTTTCTGTGAGGAAAAAATCAAACAGAAGAATTCGATTTTGACACTTTTGAAGTCACTGAATGCATATATGCAATTTTGGCGTGTTGTGTATTGTGTCTGACACAATATTTCTATCCATTCTATAGAATGGACGTATGTGTAAATGGCAGGTCGAAGAAAAAATAAAACCAACAGGAGACGACGTTTTTTCATACTTTAATAAATTTGTGTGGTTATGTTATTTAATATTTAAATAAATTATTTATATAATTTATTATTTTAAATCATTTTATCCCAAAGAAGAAAATAAAGCCACTAAGACACAAGGCGTTACTGAATGTGAGAGAATATGAGAAAACTTAATTTAGAAGAAAGAACATGATTGATTTAATGCCGTAATTTTGATGAAATATTACGAACATAATTTCAAATAAAGAAAATGTATGCTTTTAACTACAGACAAAAGCTATAGTCATTTTGTTATAAAATGTATTGCTGGTAAGTTTGCATTAAAATTGTATTACTGGAATTTTACTATACATAGGTATTGTTAGTATTTTTTATATAAATATTCATTGTTCGTATTTTTCATACAACTATTATGTACTGTTATCTCAGAACGAGAAACCGGGGAACCGAGTTCGAATTCCAGTTGAATCCATTGTATTCACTTACGCTCAAATACAATTGGGAAAGGTATTAATCCGCCTCTTCCTTCCAGTTATGGGTTAAATAGCAGGACAGATTGGGTTCTATAGCCTTGGTCGGCACCAGTCTACCGCAGAAAGCAATGACAACCTACTGCGGGATAATCTTCTGCCCAGTCAGTCATGTCTCTTTCGAGACATGATCGCCCAAGCGTGTATCACGTATGGCACTTAACTGACTGATGTGCTGTTATATTTTTGTAATGTTCTGTTTTAACTTGCATTACTTTTTATTTCTCCCTGTCACACAAGGGCAACTCGGCGAGGTTTAATGGTTAGCAAGCTCGTCTCGCTAGAATCATTATAACTGAGTAGTGAGTTCGATCCCTACTTTCGGCCGTGCGTCACGTCTAAGCTACGCTTAGAAAATTACCTTCCTCCACGTTTGGGGGTTGGGCGCAGAGCTAACAACCCTGCCCCATAAAAAAAACCGTTTGTTACGGAAACAGTAAAAACGCTGCCCTACGCACCATTGGGTGTAACAAAAATGTTTATTTCTTATTTTATTATCTATCACACAAATATATATATATATAGAGAGAGAAATAACCCGTAACAATTAGATCAGATTGGCGGATTGATCCCATCATGTGATAAAGATGCCTGCTGATAAAAATCCCTTTAAAAAGTATTTCTTCTCTCGCACTTCTCACGTATGTAACACTGTTCCAGCTTCTTACTTTCCTTTCAATCCAGTTAAGTTTTATACGTGATACACGCTTTGGCCGCTCATGTCCCGAAAGTCATATAACTGGACAGAAGATTATCCCACAGTAGGTTGCCATTGCTTTCTGTGGTAGACTGATTGCCAGCAAAGGCTATAGAACCCAATCTGTCCTGTTACCAATCCCTCTTTCCTTTTATCCTTCTCTTTCGTTTCCATTCTTTCCAAAACTTCCTCGTTGCTCACATGTTCGGTCTATGCTATAATCATCATCTTTCTGTGAAATCACATTTCTGTTACATCGAGTCTTTCATTTGTTTTTGAAAACATTGTCCAGTATTCGCTGCCATACAGGGGGATATCTATCACGGAACAGTCCAGTACTCGGATTTTGAAATTCGTCCCTTGCATCTATTCTTTCCTTTGCTATATTGTGTTTAATCTTCAGTAACATCTTCTATCAGGGTTTCTCAATCTAGGCACAATGCTCCCACTGGTTTGACGATTTCATCTGTTACGTGGGCGATTAGCGAACTGAAAATTATGGATGATTGGAAATGTTAGTTGTCAATGTTGGGTTTTATTAATAGGAAGTGAATTCTGTATATCGTTTATTCAAGTATTCAAAGCTAATAACACTATTTACATTGTTCGGACTAGTGTCTTCATTTTTATTATCATGTTTACGACAGTTCGGCTATTGTACGCTCCGGTCTTCTTCAGATTCTCGGAATTTTGAACCGAAATCTCTATTTCGATCATTGGGATAAATTGTTCTACTTCAATGTGCGATGCTACTTCCAGATGCTATCTAGTTATCTCCCTTGAACTCAATTCACTACATTATTTGTCACCACTGCTGTGGCCAGGTATTGAAATCATATGTCTTTGGATCAAGTCACTGGGACTATCTTATGTCTATGTGTCGTCAATATCAACCTCAGTGATCAAAATAAAGGGTTCAGTTAAAAATTACCATCTCCTGAAGAAGGCCGGAGCGTACACTGGCCGAAATGTCGTAAAAATGGCAATAAATATAAGGACACTAATTCGAACAATGTGAATAAACTACATAATACCTTATCTCGGAAGTTTATAAAAAAATACCAATAACATGTATTAAAAAACAACAGGAGGTTAAAAAGGAATACTTTGTCACAATCATAAATATAAACCAGTCAGTTAGTTAAGTGCCATACGAAATACACGCTTCGGACGATCATATCTCGAAAGAGACATGACTGAAGATTATCCAGCAGTAGGTTGCCATTGCTTTCTGCGGTAGACTGCTTGCCTGCCAAAGCTATAGACCCAATCTGTCCTGTTATTTGATTCATAGCTAGAAGGAAAATTGATGTATTATATTATTAAGTAGTAATAGGTGGGGGATCAGTTTGTTACCTCATAACAATAGAAAACCGATTCCTCACTTTATGCCCAGTGGAAGCCTTAATCATGTTTCCAACTATTATATTCAGTTAGTCAGTTAAGTGTCATACGTGATACACGCTTCGGGCGATCATGTCTCAAAAGAAACATGACTGACTGGGCAGAAGATTATCCAGCAGTAGGTTGCCATTGCTTTCTGCGGTAGAATGTTTGTAAGCCATGGCTATAGAACCCAATCTGTCCTGCTATTTAACCTATGCAGAGAAGAGACGGATTAATACCTTTCCTAAGGGTATTTATGCGTAGGTGAATGCAAGGAATTCAACTGCATTTTGAACTCGGTTTCCCGATTTCTCCTTCCGAGTATATAAATATCCTTCCCAAACAACAAATATTTTGGCATATTCAACTGTTTTGACAAAGGTCACTGACATTCGAACACACTTTTTTCCAAATGTAGACTTTCAGCAACCACTCTTTTGACTTAGAGCAGTAGTATCTTCTCGAGGTGATTTAGTTTTGGGAGTTGACTCCTGTACCTTCGGAATCACCATTAAACTCATCCAAATCTTTCTGAATCTTCTGAACTCTCCTCATATTGACACCCAAGCAATCTGAAAAGATCTCATTGGACTTACCGTTGTGAACGTCAAACAGTACAATATGGAATTTCTGGTGGGGTCATTTACGTTATGGTGGAGTTTTTCTCTCATTCATTTCCCAACTGAAGTTGCTAAATCGTGCAGATGACAAAATCATAACCAAACATTGTGTATGCGTAAAATTAAAATATAATATGGCGGCAAATATAAAGTACATCTCAGATATCCCTAATATTATAATGTTTAAAACTTTGGCATCTACAAGCCGTGTGTTAAAATAGGGGATTGTAATATTAATTATTTTTTTTTTTTATGTATAGCGATCCCAAATCTCTATTTCGAATATATGGCCAACTCAACGTCAAACCTGCGGAAATTCGGAAATTGACTCCAGTCTATTTGCTTAAGGAGTAAGCAACTAACTTTAGAAACGCGTCTTTTCTCAAAGTTAAACCATTTTGCATTATGCATGAAATTCGCGCTCGATTTTTTTTTGTTCTTTAGATTTTTCATTGATTAAGCTCCGGGTGAAGGTGGCAAGATTCATTTTTATTGTTATTTCACTATGTGTGTTTAATGCAATGAAGAAAAGAGGTTCACAGCGATGTGTGCAGCCTAAAAGTCTGGATCTCCTGTCATTAAGGAACAACAGAAGAAAAAGAAAATTCTCGTGAATAAATCTAACACTTTCTTTATAATTCCGAACAAATCGCTCTGGACGATTTTCCTACTTTTCGTTATTTATTATTTTCTCGTTTGGATTTCACCCTCTATCGCAGAATTTCTGGCGTGTGTACGTGTTTTTGTTTTCATTCTTCCCTAAGCCAGTAGCAAAATAAGTTTGCCGACTGGGAAGATTCTTTTCTGGTTTTTAGCCGCCAGCTTTCTTACGAGCTAAATTCGTCATGTGTAATCTACGTTTTTTTACATTCACACACACACACACACACACACACACACACACACACACACACACACACATATATATATATATATATATATATATATATATATTAAATGCATTTTTTTGCTGCGTAGAGAAAATTGAACAAACTCTTTCTTTATCAATATTTACAAAAACAAGGGAAAAGGGATTTTGCTTGTTATTTCACACATATCTCGAAGTAATAGAAATGCTTCTTATGATTTTGTCATTTTTTTGCAAGGGATATATATATACATACATAAATATATATATATATACATATATATATATATATATATATTAAATGCATTTTTCTTACCGCATAGAGAAAAGTCAACAAACTCTTTCTTTATCAATATTTAGAAGGACAAAGAAAAAGAGATTTTGCTTCTTATTTCACACACTTCTCGTAGTAATAGAACTGCTTCTGACGATTATGTAATTTTTTGCAAGATTTATATATATATACAGTAATTTTATAAAATTTTTTTAATAAAAACATAGTTTACCTCCACACAATGTCGGTACTATCTTATTAGCAATAAAAATATAAAAGTATAATAAAAATATTACAATATGTAATGATCTACTATGCAACGATCACCTTTAATAATTTAAATCACTAGTCAACCACATATTTTGTTCTACTCCCTATATATATATATATATATATATATATATATATATATATATGTGTGTGTGTGTGTGTGTGTGTGTGTGTGTGTGTGTGTGTGTGTGTGTGTGTGTGTGTGTGTGTGTGTGTGTATAATAATTATTCAGAGATCATAACATGGATATGTTACAATATCACTACAAAATTAGTTTTCTTTGGACAAGGAATATTTTTATTTAGCTGGGGTTTCCATGGATTCTGTCAATGTGCTGTTTTGTTCAATTCTTTATCATTCCAAGTGCACCTGCTACCACTGCCACAACTCTTGTTTTCAATTTCCACATTTGTTTCTATTTCATTTTCTAGGTCTTTAGATTTTGAAAGTTTTTCGAATTCCTTGATTGCTATGTTATAATCCGCTGGACAAGGCATATCAATTAATAGGCAAGTTTTTTTTCTTTCTGGTTTTTAACAATAATGTCCGGCCTATTTGCTTCAACTTTTCTGTCTTTGTAATCCCATAGAATGCTGACATATTCTGTTTCTTTAACCGGTGCTGGGTGATGTTCATATCAGTGTTTCTTTACAGATTTTCCATAGTGTTTTCACATTGTCCAATGTTAATATTGACCCACTCTATCGTGACGATTTCTATATTCATTTGGGGAAAGTACAGAACAACCCGAGATTAAATGGTTTATTGTTTCTTGGTGTTTAGCAGAGAAACTGCATTTTCGATCCGCATTATCATGTATAATATTTACCTGAAAGTTTCTAGTGAAAAGACATTGGTCTTGCGCTGCAAGAATAAAGCCTTCAGTCTCAGACTTTAATCCAGATGCACGTAACCATCGATGAGTATTGCCGTTATCAACATTGGATTTATTGGCACGTTCTAGATATTGACCATGCAGAGGTTTGTCTTGCCAGCGTTGTTTCATCTGTTCAAGAGCTTTATCTTTGGCTTTCATTTTCTTATTTTTCGCCGCAATAATTGGTTCTTGCCTTCTGTTTTGCTTTTCTACAGAATAAACTAACTGTAACTCTTGTTTGTATTTACTGCCTTCTTTTATTATTGAGTATTGTTTCTTTCTTTCTTCATGTTGCCTTACTAATTGTATCATCCATTCCTTTGTTGTTTCTATATATGTTAGCAAGCCAATAGTTGTTGTCTTGTATGAGAATTCTAGCTGAATAAGACCTCTTTCACCTTCTTTACGGGGTACGTATAGACGGTCTACATCAACCTTTGGATGATGCATCTTATACTTAGAAAGAAGCTTTCTTGTTTTCAAATCAATTCGCCTGATGTCGTTTAGAGTCCAGTTTAAGATGTTGAATCTATATTGGACAACTGCGATGGCAAGGTTATTAATCGCCATAACTCTGTTCTAATTATTTAAATCAGGTTTTATTATCAGTCGTAGTCTTCTGTAGTACTCTTTACGCACTATTTTCTTCATTTTTTATAGTGAATTATTTCACTCTCATTTACATCTAGTT
Organism: Ascarosepion bandense; assembly: GCA_037127315.1. NCBI lineage: Eukaryota > Metazoa > Mollusca > Cephalopoda > Sepiida > Sepiidae > Ascarosepion > Ascarosepion bandense. Next base: position 140,043 of record JBBBDQ010002136.1, on the reverse strand, counting down.
ATTTATAAGCTTCTTCTGGCTTTAATTTTTTTTATTGTTACAGCTGTGTCTAAGCTAATTAGAATGTATCTTGTAGTGATCCACGCAAAACCTTAGCTTTAGCACATTTATCCAAATTGAATTTCATTCCAATGTCTTTGCTGAAGGATTTTACAGTTTGTAGAAGATCTTCCAGCTCATTATCATTCTTAGCATATAACTTTAATTCATTCATGTAAAATAGATGGCTTATGTTATTTTGTCCTATTTTATAACCACATTCTGTCTTGTTAAGTTGGCTGGTTAGTGCTATTAATGATATGCAGAATAGTGAGGAAGACAAAGAATCACTCTTTTGATGTTTATTTTATCAAACTTATAGGTTGCGTTCACATGATTGAGGTAAAGGGTTGTTTTCCATATCGACATGTACTCTTTGATGAAATTGATGATGACGGGTGATATCTTGCATATATTTAAATTCTTTAAAATCCAAGAATGTGGTACACTATCGAATGCCTTACGATAATCTATTATTATTATTATTATTATTATTATTATTATTATTATTAAGTTTTCTCTTATGGTTTACATATTTTTAGCTATTTATTTATCTCTAATTTTTTTAATTTTATTATTATTATTGTTAATTATTTTAAAAATATTTGTTTAATTATTTAGCTTTAATTTTTTAATTTTTTAATTATTAATTTTAGGTTTCTAGATTTTAATTTCTCTATTACCACGTTATTATTACTAAAACAATTTACGATTAAAATTAAATAGAAAATTAAAAATTAATTTTTCTAGCGTAAATTCAACACCAAATTTTTAATTTATAAATTTTAGTCTCAGACAACTAAACCTGACAAATGGCAGTTCAGGTCAAAATTAATTTTTTTAATTAACGAAGTTTGTTTGTTAATCCAGGTCAAAGACGCTGCGCGAAGCTAAGATCTAATACGTTCAGTTAAACTCCCTGATTTCTCGTTCCGAGCCGATAACCACTGCATCACAACGAACATCCGTATGAATGAACATTTCGACATAAAATCCCTAATGGAGATTTTACATCTCCTCAGCAACCTTACATCTTTCAAAATGGAAATAAAAATATGAATAAAAAGAGAGAAAAAATAAAAATAAAAAATAAAATTGAAAAAATGTCGGTTTAAGATTTGAAAAATGTACGTCACAAAAAATTTCGGAAGTAATTCATGTTTAATTGCTGATTAGATGTAAAATCACTCTTTGGGATTTTATGTCGGAATGGTAATTCAGCATTTTTGAATATTGAAAATGTAATTTAATTTATATTGGCTCTGTAATTTTAATTACATTGAGCTCACCTCCTATATCATTTTTTAATATTAAAATTTTTAATATTAATTAGGATCAGGTTTTTGGGATTTACCTTCCTACTTTTTCGTTTTGGATTAAAGTATTTTAATAATATATATATAATCAATATATAAGATGATTCCTCATTTTATATATATATATATATATATATATATATATATGTGTGTGTGTGTGTGTGTGTGTGTGTGTGTGTGTGTGTGTGTGTGTGTTTATATGAAAGTTTCCTAATTGAGTACAAAATGAATATGAAAGGAATGGTAACAGAGAAATAAAAATATGTTTATCCTGTTTCAACTTCATGTAATTTTAAATATGAAAGAATAAAAATCCAGTTCGGTCCGAAATTCCTAGCACCTGAAGGATGCCGGAACTTACAACGTTCGAAACGTCGTAAACATGGCAATAATGATGAGGACAACAGAACATTGTAAATAATGTATTTACTAACTCAACTGAAAAGAATAGAAAACTATGCGACCAAGTGGAAAATTTATTATCAAAGACGTTTTTCGCCGTTGGAAAGATTAGGTTTTCTTTGGCGTCGTAAGTTTGACTAAAGAAAGAAAGAAAAATATGTGTGTTAGGAAAATGTCTTGGAATCTAAATGGAAAACTGCTTAATTTTCTAAGCCAGGTTTCCTCGTTATTTAGCATGGACATTTCAACTGGCTCTTAATATTGTTAATTATAAATGGCCTTTCTCCGTTTCGGGGTCTTTGAAACTTTTTTTATTAATTAATTGTCGAATTCCTAGTTTTCTTAGCTTACGTTCACATCCCGTTGACGTGCACTTTTCTTGAAAAAAACACATAAAATGTAAGGGGGGGTGTAAACATGTAATTCCACAAGAGTGTTTAAAAGTGAAAAAATGTTACACTCACAAACTCACCAGCAATTGTTTTTTTCAATAAATTTATTTTTAAATGAATTCCATCATCTCCCAACATTGAAAGTAATTTATTTTGCCTTGTCCTTTTTTATTTCCCTTAAAATTAAAGCCAACGAGAACCCTTGATAAGGCGGAAAGGTTCCTCGGGTTTAAATAATATGACGTCTGTTTATATATACATATATATATATATATATATATATATATATATATATATATATATATATATATATATGAAATAATGACAACTCCGGAAAAACGGAGAGGATAATCGCAAAATTTATTTAATTAATATAAAAATATTAAATAGGTAAAAATAGCGTAATGAATGGATTTTATCTAAAACAATATGATATATCGAGAAATAAACTCAACACGTAATTAAACTGTTTTGGGCATCTCCATGCGGCGTAATGGTTAGCATGTTTGTCTGATTAGATCCTTTCTAATTGAGTTGTAAATTCGATCCTCATTCATTGTCCATGCTTTCGGCCTTTTTCCAAATCCAAGAACATCTCCGTAATTAAAATGTTATAAATCCAGAATTTATTCCGGCGTTTATTAAAATACACACTCCTTCATCAAACCCTAAAAAAAGCTTAATTTTTTGTGTCAATGAAGAAGTATTTTTACAACCGTCAACATAAATTCTGGATTTATAATCGTTTAATTATGTGTTGAAAATTCCCTCTTGCTTCTCTTTTCTCTTTATCATTTTATCTTTCAGTCTGTCTGTCTGTCTGTTTGTATGTTTGTGTCTCTCTATCTTTCTTTCTCTCTCTCTCTCTCTCTCTCTCTATATATATATATATATATATATATATATATATAGATATATATATACACAAAAAAATCTAAAGCGAGCCAAAACCTACCGCGGTTTCACACTACGGATCGTCAGGGAAAAGAGCCTTTTCCCTGACGATCCGTAGTGTGAAACCACGGTAGGTTTGGACTCACTTTAGATTTTTCGTGTGTTTTTGCTCGACTATTGTATTTTAGTACTTTCTTATCGAGCACTTTTTCTTGTGTTTGGTTCCGTTTGGTTTTTTTTTCTTTACTGCGGAATCTGGAATGTTTTGTTCTTGTTCCGCTGGTTTCTTTTTTTTTTCTCCCCATTTATCCGACGACTTAGTGCGCCGGATTGTAACGGATTTAGGTTCTGTTTGTGAATGGTTTTTCAAGAGTTTATATTGGCATAAATTTACGGAGTGCATTCTTACAGAGTCTAAGTAGTTGTTATTATCATTATATATATATATATATATATATATATATATATATATATATATATATATATATACACGTCGGTTGTAAATAACTATTGCGTTAATCTTTGGGATTTTCCGTAACATTGTATGATTACATTTGTTGATATTACGATACATCTCAGAGCAGAGATGGTTATTTTCGTAGAATCGAAAATTGTGTTTTGTAGGCTTAATTTGTCTTCGTTTAAACTGTAGTTGTCGAATAGTCTAAGACTCACCATATCAATTAAGGGCTTTCCCTAAGTTGATAGGGGTCACTGATTCGAATCCTGACGAATGATACACATTTTTGTACAAAATTCGTCGTAAATAATCAGGCCCTTAGAAATAAATATACTGCTTGATTAAAGACAGAATATCCACTCGATTACGAGTATCGATTAAAATTAATTTTCAAACAAATAATTATATTTATAATATCTATGTTGCCCTCAAAGTTCACCTCTATATTTACAAACGCGCTGTCCCTAGTATTTTTCGCTTTTGTCCATAAATATTGCAAAAGTATATTTTTCACACAAATGCACACACAGACACACCTTTTATATTTATACTTAAATGTGACCATGTATTTGGGGAAAACCCGTTTTAGCTTGAAAAATGAGTGATCTGACAGTTCATGTCAATATATCGGTGGATTATGTTCCCAGATTTCACAATATGCACATGACAATTACTCGGCAGACTTTTGAATAACAGAAAGATCTTGTAGAGAGCGGTGTTGAATGATCGAATATAATTCCACTGGCATCCTAAGTTTGTGTAAAATGTTCATCTATGTTACGTCGCTCGATGAGGCGAGAGGTCTATCCCCTCACGGGAAATGTCTTGACTAATATATTTAAATTTACTTACATTAACGATGCAGACACAGTCTCCGTTCGGATAAGGAAAGTGGTATAAGATATACATTTTTTGCAAAATATATTTTTTATGAATAGGTGTATTATATCAATGGATTATATTAATTAGGTATTACTACAGTTTATCTTTATATTTAATTATTACAGTTTATTAAGGCAGTTTATCAATACGGTTTATTATTGCAATTTATTGTTTCAGTTTCTTGTTATATATAATTATTAAAGCTTATAATTACAGATTATGATTTTTTTTTTAATCGTTTCACCCCAAGCAAGGCATTCCACTGCCACTATTGCGCTTGGGGCTACATAGGGGAAGGTAAATAGAAAGTAGTGGTTAGATATAGGAAATGTCAGAAGGTGGGTGATAAATAGTTGGGTGGGTGGGAAGAGTGTTTGAAAGAATAGAAGCGAGTTAGTGTGTTAGGAGGTGTCTATTGATTTTACATTTATTATTACGGTTTATTTATTACAATTAATCATTAGAGTTCATCATTACATATTATTATTATATTTTATTATAACAATTTATTATTAAAATTCTATTACATTTTATCATTATAGTTCATTGTTAAACTTCAGCATTACACTTTATTATTACCATTTTCTATAAATATAATATGCAGTTTTAATGAATTTGGTTACAGTAAAAAGTAATAATTTTATTTTACAGAAAACCAATGAAAGAATAAACATTTCAGTTTGCATAACGGCTCTATTGCCGATAAAGAAATGGAGGCTTACATCTATGTCACAAACAATGTTTCACGTAATATCTTCGAAGTTAAACAAACCCAGGCCTGGTCTCTATCTAAGATTTTGTGCAAATGAATTTAGAGTGACAAAAAAGGACTTCAAATAAAATGCAAGAAAACCGAATGCATGGTCATCAGCAAAAAGGGCAGCCCAAAATGCCAATTACAGTTGAGAGATTCTAAAATCAAGCAGGTACAGAAATTTGAATACATGGGAAATGTTATAACAGAAGACAGAAAGTGCGACACTGAGATCCGAAGGAGAATTGGCATGGCAAAATAAGAATTCCAGAAGTTGAGTAAGGTATTAATAAACAGGAGAATTTCACTAGAAAGAAAGAGGAGAGTACTGGATTGCTATGTGATATCAGTTCTTCAATATGGCAGTGAATGTTGGACAAGATCTTCGAAGATGAAGGAAACATTTGAAGGAGCTGAAATGTCGTTCTACAGAAGGATGCTGCGGATATTATGGAACGATCATGTGAGCAATGACGAGGTTTTGGAAAAGATAGAGACAAAAAGGAAATTAATACTGAGCATCAGGAAGAGACAACTAAAGTTCTTGGGAGATGCAATGAGGAAGGAGGGCTTGGAGAACCTGTTACTAACAGGTCAGACAGAGGGGAAAAAGAGACAGGGGAAAGCAGTTGATAACATATTTGAAGTATCTAATCAGGTGGATGACGGAACGAGGGTTGCATGATGCAACAGGAGAAAATGTGCTAAGAGCCACAAGGGACAGGGAGATGTGGAAAGCCATGATCGCCTATGTCCTGAAAGGACATAGCACATAGAAGATGAAGATATATGCCAACTGTTTATCAGAAATTATAATGCGGATACAATGTGGAGGACAAAATCTATATTATAATCAATATATAAGATGATTCCTCATTTTGTGGCCAAGCAAATTTGTATACATTTATGTTCTAGATTTATGGGCTTGAGCTAGTGAAGGACTGAACGATGGTTGCATGGTGTAATAGGAGAAAGCGTGCTAAGAGCCACAAGGGACAGGGAGATGTGGAAAGGCATGATCGCCCACGTACTGAAAGGACATGGCACTTAAAAGAAGAAGAATTTAAACAACTGCTTTAGATTCCTTTCTTTGACTATGGAATCAGTTTTAGACAATCTGGAGTAACAAGGAGTAAACGAGTTTCATTTCTTACTCAGATTACTTCATTTGCTGTGTAGTAATATATATATCTATTTTTGGAGTGTATTATGGAATTTATTTGGCTTTGAAAAATAGTACATCATCCGTGATTGGATGAGATTTCTATCACGGTCAGACGCTATTGTCTCGAGTGTCGATAAGTTGCCTTACGGTCAATTTCTGTGATTGACTTTACTCCAAGGAAGCGTATCAAATTATAACACTGCAAGCCTTACGGAGTGATCGCGGTTTTTGTAGGTGACAGCCTTGAAAATTTAAGTCGTGTCATCAAAGCGAAAAAGCAAACTTGACCCATATATTTTTCTTATATTCTCCCGCAAACTTTGAGATTTCACTCGCCCGATCGACGCAGTCGATTAAAAACTTAATTAGTCGATTAAGATTTATTGCTTTACTTGCCTGCGGTTAAGTAAAAAAATCTTTCAAGGAAACCTGTCCCTTCAAATATAGAAAAAAAAATCTGATTCTGTCTATAACCCAAAAGTATTCCATTGAAGATTCACAAGTTACTTAGAATGACCCTCAATGACATTATTGAACACTTTGGTCTTATGCATGGCGCCCGATCTGCGTCGAAATGTGTGGTTAAACAAAAGACAGTGATATACCGCAATCATCAAATGAATATCTGACAAATGGAATTTAGATCGACAAGCTCCTGTTACGTTTTATCGTCCCGGTCAGTGTAAACATTCGTTTAATTAACGCTTCCAGAGTAGAGCCAAAATGTCTGTGTCACCCAGATTAAAGACGCTCACTGATTTTTAGAAACTTTTTTCAAAAAATATTATCCTTGACTCAACATCTATATTTCCTCCCCGCTTACGAAAAGTAAAAACGAACATTTGCAAGAAAGGAAAAAAAAGGAATACTTCTTTCAACGACGCACCAAAAAACAAATTATATAAGTAATTTTTATGGAAAATCGTTGAGAACATCAGATTTGTTATTTTTTATGCTCTATGAGATAGAGGTGGTACTCAAACAGAAGAACAAAACTACAAATTTAGGTACATTCTCTCAATTGCCAGAAGAAAAGAAAAGCATATCATGAGATTAAAAATAATAAAAAGTTTTATCATCAAAATGTTTATGCTATTAATAAAAGGAAAGACCCAATTTCGTTGTTATTATTTTTTAATTTTTTTAAAATCCTTTATAAAACGTTCGATATTTTAATTAAAATTTGATTTTTGTTTTCTGTCCGCGATTCCCACTATGTTTACATAAGGCGACTATTAAGAAAATAGAGTCGGCCGAGCAAAATGATTTTGTGACGAGTAAATTTTCTCTCGCTCTCAACCGCCGACCGAGAGATTTCTTTTTTAAACCTCAAAAGCTGTTCTCCCGCACAATCTGTAACACCTTGTATCATAAGAGCTTTAATGCCATGCTTGGGGTGATATGATTTAAAAAGTAGATGAAATACCTGCTATATTTATTGACGACAACGCGATTTCAACGAACATCTAGTACAATATCTCTGTCTAGAATTTTTTATAAGTGTTTCCGATATGTTATCAATTACTTAATTATTTCAATTATATTTTATCTTATTCGTATGTGAATATATCTAATAACAGACTTTTCATTTATTGCTTACATTATTTACCTACCATAAATATATAGATGATTATATCTAGTATAATTATCTAATTATATACTATAAATTATTTCGCATGACTTATCTATATTATAAAATCGATTATCGTGTAAAATACTCTTCATGATAATCAATGTTTTCACATCCATCAGCAGATATTCGAGGGATAAGAAAATCTTCACAATTTATATCTTTATTTTAATCAGACATCTCTGATGGGCGAAATGTTTACCGTTTTATAGTAACTTTGATAAAAACAAAAGTTAAATGGTGTAAGATCCGTAATAAAATCAAAAGTGAAAAAATGTTTTAATATAAAACATATCAGAAATATCTGCAACAACATAAAGCAGCAAACCAAGGAATAAAAAAAAATATCGCTTTATAACCAAAGAGAATGATAGATATACTAAACATTTGTGCATCGATTAAGATTCGATTTCCGTGACTGAAATCATTCTAGCAACGTTCATGTAGAGAGTCTCGCTTAATAGAAGATGAAGAAAAAAAGTATTTTCTGGTGATTTTATATAACAAAGGTGTTGTAATAAAAAAGAAATAATTATCTGCAGGAAAACTAGTCATAAATTAATCAGTCAGTTAAATGCCATACATTGGGCGATCATGTCTCTTTCGAGACATATCTGACTGGACAGAAGATTATCACGCAGGAGGTTGGCATTGCTTTCTGCGGTAGATTGGTTGTCAGCCAAGGTTATAGAACCCAATCTGTTTTGCTATTTAACACATAACTGGAGGGAAGAGACGGAGTATTAATTTTCCCAAGGGTATTTGTACGTAAGTGAAGGCAATGGATTCAACTAAAATTCGAACTCGGCTCCTCGAATTCTCGCTCCGAACAGATATCCACTGCACTACATTCATTGAGTGACCCGTTTGTTGATAGTCAATAAACACAAAGTATTTTTATCCGGAAAACCAAGACCTTATTCTCCATTCAAATGCAACTACATTTGCCTATTGAAGCTAGCCATAGAAACCAATAACTGAATAAATAATACCTTATTATTCGGTTTTGCAGGACGTTTGCTCTTGATAGCTTCTTTTAGCTGTCTCCCCAATTTCTCATTTTCTTCTCCATTTATGGTGTGGTCCTTTTCATCCAGAAAACTACCTAATCCTTTGTTTATATGAAAAAACATTGGCCTATTTGGAGCAAGCCATAGAAACTAAGGACTGAAAAAATAATAACTCATTCTTCGATTTAGCAGGGCGTTTGCTCTTGATAGCTTGTTGTAGCTGCCTCATTAATTTGGTATAGTTTTCTCGAAATGACATTGGCATTTGTAGCAAGTGAGTTGGTGTTTTTCCACTACTTGGATTTTGTTTTTCTCTCTGACTTGCACTGGATATCAGTGGATATAGGCTCGGAACGAGATATCAGGGAGTCGAGCCCGAGTTCCAATTGAATTTCTTGCATTTTTTGCGCAAATACCATTGAGAAAGGTATTCCCTCTAATTATGGGTTAAATAACAGGACATATTGGTTTCCAGAGAAAGTAATGGCAAGCTACTGCGGGATAATCTTCTGTACAGTCAGTTATGTCTCTCTCAAGACATGATCGTCAAAGCGTATATCAAACATGTTACATAACTGACTGACTGAATATAATAGGTGGAAACTATATTAATGTTTCTACTGGGCATAAAGTGGGGGGTCGGTTTTCTATTGTAATTTATTATTAAACTGATCCCCCACTAAATAGTTCTTATTAATATAATACATCTCTTGTCTCTCTAGCTATAAGTCAAATAACAGGATATACTGGGTTCTATAGCCTTGGGTGGCAACCTGTCTACCACAGAAAGTAATGGCGGGAAAATCATTAGCCCAGTCAGTTATGTCTCTTTCAAGACATGATCGCCACAGCGTGTATCACGTATGGCACTTAACTAACTGACTAGAACTTCAACTGCTGATGAAGCTGGAGCATTTTCCCCAATGTAGCAATCATGTTAGCATCCATGCACTTAGGTGTTAAACTATTGTCCTGCCGTTTTTTGTTTAAATCTAGGACGATGCCAAATTCTCAAGAAAATCCAGATTTGTTACTTGTAAAGTCTACTTTTAAAGAGTCAGATATCAGATAATCTGGAACTAGACAATGGAATAAGAATTGAATTTAATTCAACCCAGATTTTACTCCATCACTCCTTCATATTCGAACTATGAAAATTTCCCTCCCTTCCGTAACAGTAGTAAACAATAAATTGTCTACCTACTAAGAATTTTACAAAAATCAATGGCAAGACTAATAAAAAGTTAGAAGTATTACAATAGTAGTAAAAATTACCAAGCCATTAGTAATAAAACGCAAAATAATATAGAGAAAAATGATAATAATATTTCTATTAATAATAAAGTTATACTAAAATGGTGAAATAAGAAGCAACAATAAAAAGTGGGAATAAAACTAGAATGAAAAAAATAGTAATAAGGCAGATTTTTTGTCGGATAAGTGTTGGTTAAAAAGCAGCAATAATGAAGTTTGTAATATAGTAAGAATATAATACAAATAATTAATAGGTATCGACCCAAATTGTTGCAACAAAGACAACTGATAATAAAATTGAGTATAATCAGTAGAAATACCTAATAATATGGGTGTATTGAACTTGAGTATTTTGGCAATAGGCAAAAATAACATGTAAGAAAATTAGTAAAATAGCAGTCACTATGTCGATCCAGGATGTTTTTTCCACCTGAATCCATCCTGCATATATACAAGTCAACCATCCGTCCGTGCATGGAATACTGCTGCCATTTATGGTCAGGTGCCCCTGCCGTTCTCCTCAGTGTTCTTGACAGGCTCCAAAGGAGAGTCTGTAATGTAATAGGTACTGATCTGGCGACTCGACTGCAGCCATTTCCCCACCGTCGAAATGTGGCCTCCCTTTGTCTGTTCTATAAATACTTTCATGGCTTCTGCTCGGATGAGCTTAAGTCACTGATGCCTCCTCAACAGGTGTTTACTCGTGCAACCAGACTGGCAACTGGGTCCCACCCATTCACAGTCAGGTTAGCCAAATGCAGACGACAATTCTACTCCTGCAGCTTCCTCTCTCGCACTTCCCGCCTGTGGAACTCGCTCCCGTATTCTTGCTTTCCTGACGGCTACAACCTCTAGAAATTTAAATGCAAAGTCAATACTCATCTACTAACCACTGGACTCTAGCTCTCACCCCTCCTCTGTATGACCTTCCCTTTCTCTCCACCTATGTATCTGTCATCGCACCTGCTTTCTCAGCTTTCTGTTGTTCCTTTCTAACTAGTTTGTACTCCTCACTCTTTTCTAATTAATCTTTTTACATTTATGTAACCCCCTGCACATCAGTGGCGTTTCCGCCTTGCTCGGGGCGAAATGATTAAAAAAAAAGAGTTATAATCAAGAATATACCACGACTGTATTCAAATATTGTAATGAATGTAATTGTAATGAATAAAACGTCGGCTAATTGTAATGAATAAAACAATTAGCCGACGGAATAGCAAGTTTCTGAGTCAAGAAATTACTATGAATAATAAAAAAAGAGACGAAATAAAAGTTTTAAAAAATCGGTTGAAGGACCCGGGGAAAGTTTAATAGAAATTCTTTTTTTTAAATCAGAAGAGGGAGAAAAGAAACTACAAGACTTCCTACAGATTGTAGCTGAAGGGTGTGACAAGAAAGGACTACAAATAAACTCCAAGAAAAGCACATGCATGATCATCAGCAAAAAGACCAGCCCAAAATGCCAAATACAGGTGGGGGATGTTAAAATCAAGCAGATACATATATTTGAATATCTTGGAAGTGTTCTAAAAGAAGACGGAAAATGCGACACAGAGATCCAACGGCGAATTGGCATAGCAAATACGCGTTCCAGAAGCTGAGTAGAGTATTAAGAGACAGGAAAATTTCACTAGAAACAAAGAAGAGAGAACTGAATTGCTATATAATATCAGTTTCTTAATATTGCAGTGAATGCTGGACAATATCATCAAAGATGAAAGAAAAAAACTTGAAACAACTGAAATATGGTTCTAAAGAAAGATGTTGCTGATATCATGAATCTAGCATGTGAACAATGTTAAGATTTTGAAAGAGATGGAAACGAAAAGATTATTAATACTGAGCATTAGGAAGAGAAAGTTAAAGTACCTGGGACATACAATGAGGAAGGAGGGCTTTCAGAAACTGGACAGAAGGAGAGGAAAAGAGACAGGTTAACGCAGCGGATAACATATTTGAAGGGCCTGAGCAGGTGGTTGACAGAACGGGGTTTGCGTGGTAACAGGAGAAAGCTTGCTAAGAGCCACCAGGCATAGAGAGACGCAGAAAGCCATGAACGCTTACGTCCCAAAAGAACAGGCCACATTGAAGAAGAAATACTATGTAATTTCTTCAGTCGAAATAATATCTTTTTAAAATATTACCGTTATAAGAGGTGTGCGCATATAGTATTGGTACTGTTGCTATACTAACAGAGGTTGGATATGCAAAGACAAACCGCTTGGTACAAGTTGACTGAATATTTTCGCGCATGCGTAATTAATTATAAAGTTTTTGCTCACTTCCGTTGTTTTTTACAGAGCTTATACCAGTGCTTAGAGATTTTTTGTCTTGTCACACTATAGATATTCCAACAGTGATCATGCTTTCTGCATCAGATTTTGACCGTGCACGAAATTCCCCATGTTTAACAATCGTCATATTCTCCAGATCTCGTTCTTTACATCCTTCTAAATGTCAATCCTAACTGAAGCTTTCAAGACGTCAAAGTCATACAAGAGAATACGCCGACGCAGCCGCTCGCTATCCCCCGAAAAATATTTCTAGTAATGCTTCTATCACTGGAATTGACCCTAGAAAAATATTAGGACACTAATTTAATAGCATTACTCCGAATATGAATAAAGTTGTGCTTTGGTCATAAGTGAAGGAACCATGCATATATTATTAGCTTACGAGGGATATATAAAGGTTGACATTATACTTCAAGCCGTAATGATTGCAGGGATCAAGAAAGCAACCTCCCGGGAAGAATTCGGCTGTGTGACACTTTCTTTTGCGAATAAAATACAAATGAAATGATTTTATAACTTAGTGCGTCTTAAGTACAAGTATTTAATCTGAGAGAGAAAAATAATTCGGCTTGGAACATTTGCTATGAATTTATAGAAGTCTTATCTGTGAGAAAGTAGCTTTAAATTTAAAAATAATTACTCACTCTCATAAAAACGCTTTTTAAGGCTGAAAAGTGAGGAGTTTGCAGCTACAACACGGACCTGGTAGCAATGTACCATTTATGGTTTGATTGGTTGGTTGGTTGTTTGATTTTAATTGCTTTTATTTCATATCAACTCCATCAGATATTTAATATCGAAATCAAAATATTTGTGCATAATTTCATAGCTTCGTTTACATATACATTGAATAAGACTTCATGTCTTCAACTACAGATATATTTTACATAATTTTATATTTTCAGTGCAAATGTATTTTTTTCTGGACACTGGTGGTTAAAACTTTCGCTTCGTTTGATGACAATGTGAGCCGGGTTCGAATCTTAACATGTCAGGAGGATGACATCTTGATAATATCGGCCTGGGAGTGGGAAACAACCCAGCGTGTGAAAGCTTTGGAAAGTGCCTGTAAACGATACCCGGGGATGACTTGAGATATCGGATTGAGTTTGAGTTTGAGTTTTGTTTAACGGCATATCAACATCTCAGTGGGTTATTTAATACCAAAAAGGTGGGATTTTAACGTTTTTTTTTTAATGTTCGGTTATAGTGAAAAGTTTGATTTAGACAGATTTAGATGAAAATGTCTTGTTTTCATATTTTTGCATTTTAGAAAATTGAAGATTTCTTCTAGTTTTTTATTCAAAGTGTTTTGCTGAGAATAATTTTTTCCTGAAAAAATGTTTTATGGTAATATTAGTTTTTTCTTCAAAAATGAACTGTTGGCAATATTCCTCCTCCAAAAATGTATATTTTTCTATAAAAAGTCTATTTTCATGTCTATATATATCTATAAAAGTGTATTTTTATACTTTCATAGTCTTTTGATCCCAGTTTGAAGGTTAACTATTTGCGTATAGCTGGGACCCAAACTGGTGCTACCACTCCGCGTCAGGGTGGATTTGGGAGCAACAGCAATTAAGAGGTGCTACTATGCTCCTCACAACCTCCCAATCAGAGGCTTGCTGTCGGATACTGTTTACCGCCATGCCCAGGAGCAAGATTTCGTATTGAAAGTGGGTAAACGAAACACTTTAGGTAGCCAATGATTGTTGTGTTAGCAGAATGTTATAAGTAATCGTGACCGAGAGTTTGAACGTATTGTCCTTGTTCAAACTGATGACAGATAATGAAGTCTCTCCCAGAAAAATCACCCAGCTTATTTGCACTATAAGCTACAAGTGAAGTCTGTGGGTGTTGAACAAACACAAATGCGTCTGTTGATACTTGGAGACGAGTATCCACAGATACTAACTACTAACCACTGGACTCTAGCTCTCTCCCCACCCCTGTATAACCTTCCCTTTCTCTCCACCTATATATCTGTCATCGCACCTGCTTTCTCAGCTTTCTGTTGTTCCTTCCTAACTAATTTGTACTCCTCACTCTTTTCTAATTAATGTTTTTACATTTATGTAGCCCCCTGCACATCAGTGGCGTTTCTGCCTTGCTCGGGGTGAAATGATTAAAAAAAAAATACGTGTAGTGAGCAATTATCATGGTCAGTTATTAGATGGTAATTGCAGACACGGAAAGAAAACTACAAGACCTCCTACAGAAGCTGTGGAGAGTGACAATTAAAGACTACAAATAAACTGTAAGAAAACTGAATGCATGGTCATCAGCAAAAGAGAAGCAACTCAAAATGCCAAATACAGGTGGGGAATACCAGAATCAAGCAAGTACAGAAATTTAAATACCTAGGAAATGTTCTAACAGGAGATGGAAAGTGCGACATAGAGAACCGAAGGCAAATTTGCATGGCGAAGGACAATAGAAGCTGATTAAAATACTAAGACACAGAAAGATTTCACTAGAAACACAGAAGAGACTGATTGACTGCTATGTGATATCAGTTCTTCAATACGGCAGTGAATGCTGGACAATATCGAAGATGAGAAGAAACTTGAAGCAGAAGGATGCTGCGGATATCGTGGACTGAGCATGCGAGCAATGATGAGGTGTTGGAAAGAATGGAAACGAAAAGAAAATTAATAGTGAGCATCAGAAAAAAACAGCTGAAGTTCCTGGAACATGCAGTGAGGAATGAGGGCTTGGAGAACCTGATACTAACAGGCCAGATAGAGGGAGAAAGAGACAGAGGAAGACAGCGGATAACATATTTGCAAGGCCTGATCAGGTGGATGACGGAACGGGGGTTGCGAGGTGTAACAGGAGAAAAGATACTAAGAGCCACAAGAGATAGGGAGATGTGGAGAACCATGATCGCCTACGTCTTGAAAGGACAGGGAACATAGAAGAAGAAGAAATGTATTGCTGGTAATTTAATGACAAAAATGTATTGTTAGAAATTTTTTTACAAGTATATATTGCTGCCAATTGTACTATAAAAATACATTTCTATATTATATTTTTACATATGTTTATTGCTTAGGGTTCACTTTTTTTCATATAGCGGTGATCCTGACTGGTTCTGGCAGCTTAAACAACGCTAGATGTACGGACAATTAAGTGTTGGTCCTATACTTCAAAAATCTAGTATTTGTCTATATTTCTGAGATGAGGAAGTATTTTTAGTATTTACATGGTTCGGACTGTTCTCCTAATCTTTGTTGCCATTTGTACGACGTTTCGGCCGTTGTACACTCCAGCCTTCTTCTAGGAATTTGGAACCGAACCCAATATTACAATCACAGGGGTATATGATAAATGGCTCAGTGAATATAGACGTTGGTTAGTTCCTGTGACTTGACCCAAAGTGTTGTGAGTTCAATACCAGGCTACAGCAGTAGTGACCAAGTAAGTTACAAGGTTATAGGAAGATAATTCATGAATAACGAAAGAGGCACTACTACGCAAGGAAGAAGCCCGAAGCATATAACGGCTAAAACGTCGTACAAATGACAACAAAATGAGGACAATACTCAGAATAATATAAATACTCTTCTAAAACCCTCCACATATATATATATATATATATATATATATATATATATATATATATATATATATCAGTCAGTTAAGTGCCATACGTGATACACGCTTGGGAGATCATGTCTCGAAAGAGACATGGCTATCTGGGTAGAAGAATATCCCGCAGTAGGTTGCCATTGCTTTCTGCGGTAGACTGATTGCCGACCAATACTATAGAACCCAATCTGTCCTGTTATTTAACCCATAACTGGAGGGAAGAAACGGATTAATACCTTTCCCAAAGGTATTTGTGCTGAAGTGAATGCAAGGAATACGTCGGAAATTCGAACTCGGCCCCTCGATTTCTCATTCCGAGTCGATATCCACTGCACCACTACGCACATCCCATATACACTCCATCCTATATATATATATACTGTGTTTTAAAAACATGATGTATTTCATACTATTTTTAGTATTTTATTGCCAAGTAAGTAATTGTAAATGAAAATAGAGTGGTTCTTTTGTTAATATTGCACAATAACATGTGCATCCAATGAATTTACACACATTTAATAATTAAATATATTGCAGTTTTCTCAATGAAAGGAAGAAAAAAATTTAAGGTGATTCGGACGAGTCCATATTTGCTTCCTTGTCTTGTAAAATTTTGTAAAGTAATATTGACAAAAGAACAATTCAATTTTCATTTTGAAATAAATACTAAAAATAGTATGAAATACATCATTTAGAAAAAAGGGGTGGCCTAATAATTATGGTGTGTGTGTGTGTATATATATATAATGATTTGTTTAAACATTTTTTTATCAATACTCGTATTTAAGTAAATATCCTATTTATAATCAAACAGTATTTTATAATTATTTCTACCGGCTTGATCATTTATGCTAATTTTCTGTTACGAAAATGTGAGTCATTCGGCAGAATTCGAATCTGCGACCCGTATCCACATAAATTTCGTAACATGTTTACCTTTGTTGACATTACAGTACATTTCAGAGCATATATGGTTATTACGTGGAATCGAAAACTGTGTTATATAGGCTTTATTTAACTTCATTTAGACTTACGGTCTTTCGTGATCGACAGGTTTAAGATGCGCCAAATCAATTCGTGGCTTCCCCTATGTGTATAGGGGTCGCAGGTTCGAATCCTGCCGAATGACACATTTTCGTAACAAACCTTGTGGCCCTTACTATGTTTGCTCCTGTTACTCCTGGCAAACCCCGTTCCGTCATTTGCCCGACCAGGCCCTGCAAATATGTCATTCGCTGCCTTCATCTGTCTCTCTTTCCCTCTATCTGGCCAGTCAGTATCAGATTCTCCAGGCCCTCCTTCCTCATTGTGTGTCCCAGGAACTTCAGTTGTCTCTTCCTGATGTTCAGTAATAATTTCCTTTTTGTTGCCATTCTTTCCAACACTTCATCGTTGCTTGCATGCTCAGTCCACGATATCCGTAGCATCCTTCTGTAGAACCACATTTCCGCTGCTTCCAGTTTTGTCCTCATTTCCGATGATATTGTCCAGCATTCACTGCCGTATTGAAGAACTAACAGGACATAGCAATCCAGCACTCTTTTCTTTGTTTCTAGTGAAAATTTCCTGTGTGTTAGTACTTTGCTCAGCTTCTGGAACGCGTCCTTTGCCATGCAAATTCGCCTTCTGATCTCTGTGTCGCACAGAAAACTGAATGCATGGTCATCAGCAAAAGGTGCAAACCAAAATGCCAAATACAGGTAGGGGATACCAGAATGAACAAGTACAAATTTAAATACCTAGGAAGTGTTCTAATAGGAGATGGAAAGTGCAACATAGAGATCAGAAGGCCATTTGGCATGGCAAAATTAAGGTTAAATATGCAAAATTAGATTAATTATAAAAACTGTGCTTAAATACAAAAATATTCTATAGTTGTACTATAAGCGGTAAGTCCAATCCCATCCCTCCCACCCCTTACACCTCCCTACTCTGCTCCTCTAAGAAACCCAAAGGATAAAGCCTAGTCACAAGATCATAAAACTTATATACTATCTGCTAATGTTAAATCTGTCTACAACATTTCAAGACACTAATTAATCAACTATATTTACTACCCATACCACTTTCTTCAAAATTCAAACGGACAATTCAAAAGACTTATTGCCTTATCACTAACCCCATCAACATCCAACACACAACTCACCAAATTTAAGAAACGAGGCTTTCCATTCCTGTCCACACCACCTGATGAGACATTGTAGTTTTAAAGTCGGAACAAATGTACGATTTGTAGTAGATATATAAAAAAATTGTACATATTATAAATATAATTTATAACACACACACGCACACACACACACACACACACACACACACACATATATATATATATATATATATATATATATATATATGCATCATACATATTAGATACCTTGAACAGGTGAAGAGGCTCATTCCTTGTTCCCTGTTTAGGATGTGGTTTCCGGCTTTCTCTTTCACAATCTTTTTAGTCTTTTCCTTTTTCTTTTTCAATTGGAGTAGGGAGACTAAACTATCGCCCGGTTCACACTCCACCCACGTCTATTGAACAGGTGAAGAGGATCATCCCTTGTTCCCTGTTTAGGATGTGGTTTCCGGCTTTCTCTTTTCCAATCTTTTCATTCTTACGTAGCCCCCTGCGCATCAGTGGCGTTACTGCCTTGCTCGGGGTGATATGATTAAAAAAAAAAATAAGCAAACACATTTCTTTCTGATGTAGTTTACCATCGTACTCAGTATTATATTTCTTTTCATAGGACTCCTGCAAATAAATAACATAAAATACGCTAAAATGTATCTGCATACATTTTTAGTGTATTGATATTTGTTTGGGTTTCACTATTTGTTCATAGCTGGGACGATAAAATCTCATAAAACACTTGGCTAAGTTGGACCTGGGAACATGTTGTCAGATGTAGTTCATCGCTGTACCCTGAACTATAGTAGTTTTTATCTAACTCTTGTAAAAATAAAAATAAAAACATCAGAATGAGCTAGTTACTTTCTGGGGCTAGCGTTCAACGAACCATGCATTCTGATTTGGGAAAACGAATCGGCCAATAGGATAGAAATGACAAACAATAGAATCCTAGACGCAAATGAAATAACATTCTAAAGAACAATGCTGAGAATTCTATGAATGGTGATTTTTAGCAACGAGAAGATCAGAACAAAAACGGAAACACATTTTCTTATTCATATAGATTTTGAAAAGCCATTGCATTTTATTGAAAATATACGTGCGGTTTTGCTCAAGAAAACGTGAAACATTTTGCCAGGAATTACACATTTACCAAGTGGGTACATTGTCAAGAGGCGATAAACATATTTAAGCGTTCAAGGCTTTTACATGAAAAGCTGGGTGGCATGCGGGTTTGAGAAAGACAAAGTAATATTCTAGTGAGGGAGTACTAACGAAGTTAATTGAAATTGAGCGTATGGCAAAATCTCTGAAGAAAATTCATTAGCAACACGTAATTAAATTATTATCAATTTATATATTAATTATGGCGTGATTATAAATTGTCATCCTTTCATTCACTAGAGAGCATATTATTGATTCATGAAATTTTAATCAGAGATTGCCAAACCTATGTACTCAACACACACACACACGCTTAAATATATATATATATATATATATATATATATATATATATATATATATCCAACACTTCTATATATGCACCAACAGGCTCACGCACATATATATATGCAACCAAACATCATCACATATATATACACACACTCACATTCACACACACATTCATCCCACATATATACACACATACATATATCTCAATACATAAACAGACAGACACACACACACACACACACACACACACACACACACACACACACACACACACACACACACACATATATATATATATATGTATATATATGTATATATAAATTTCCGGCCATAATTATTAGACCACCGCAGTGTTTTAAAAATGACGTATTTCATACTATTTTTGTATTTATTGCCACGTGATTAATTGTAAATGAAAATAGAATTGTTCTTTTGTTAATATTGCACAATAACATGAGCATCAAATGAATTTTTAAATATTTAAAAAATGACCTATATTGCAGTTTCATCAATGAAAAATGAAGAAAATTTAGGGTGCTTCCTTGCCTTATAAAATTTTGCAGCTTCTTCTCTCGCACTTCCCGCATGTGTAACTCGCTCCCATATTCTTGCTTTCCTGACGGCTACAACCTCCAGAAATTTAAATTCAATGTCAATTCTCATCTATTAACCACTGGACTCTAGCTCTCTCCACACCCCGTATATCCTTCCCTTTCACTCCACCTATGTATCTGTCATCGAACCTGCATTCTCAGCTTTCTATTGCTTCTTTCTAACTAGTTTGTACTCCTCACTCTCTTCTAATTATTTTTTTTACAGTTATGTAGCCCCCCGCTCATCAGTGGCATTTCCGCCTTGCTCGGGGTGAAATGTTTAAAAAATATAACAAAAGAACCATTCTATTTTCATCTATAATTATTCTTAGCGGAAAGAGATATCTTTTAAAAGTATGTTGCTTGTGGATTTTAATAAGATTTCGCGTGTGTTTAAATGTATTCTAGTTAAATTTTAGTCATAGAGGTGTAATGTGAGTCTTCTTCGTAGACATGTTATGTCCTATATAATTATATATAAAACAAGGATATATATAATTATACAATTGTTATTCTGCCCTTCTACGAGAAATGCAGACTTACTTTTACTATACATAATTACCTGCGATACTTCCGGTCGCAGTTGACGGCAGTTAACGAAAGCAGTTGACGGGTGTTAAGTACGGCAAGGACTGCTACTGTTTAGGCAATGAGCAGCGTAACTGTACCGTTCAGATTTACATAATACTATTTACATATTAATAAAAAAACATCTTGTACATATCTTATTGTTATACTAATACACTATCTTGAACTTACCTTTTGTGTTCCGTATCTTACTTCCGGTCAAACCGGTCACTACAACTTTGCGGCGAAATTTCGCCACAAAAACACCACAACAAATTGGCGACAAAGATTTGGGTTAAGATTTACCACAACAAATTGAAGACAAAGATCAACAACAATAATTATACACAGAACGCATTTCATTAAAGCACATGTTAATTCATAAATTATATCGTTTCTATGTAATTTAGATC
Source organism: Ascarosepion bandense (assembly GCA_037127315.1). Classification (NCBI taxonomy): domain Eukaryota; kingdom Metazoa; phylum Mollusca; class Cephalopoda; order Sepiida; family Sepiidae; genus Ascarosepion; species Ascarosepion bandense. Next base: position 118,807 of record JBBBDQ010002136.1, on the reverse strand, counting down.
GTTCAGCTGATATGTTAGTGTTAATGATAAAGTTTGTGTTGTATGCCTACATATATACAAGGATGGGGGCTCTTATGTTCTTCACTACATGGACACTATTGGAGTAAATTGTAGTAGAGTTGATAGTGATTGTGTGGGATAGGAAATTAAGAATTAAAATTAACTTTATTCTTCACTTTTACAAAAATTCACAATGAAGTGTGAAATCCTCGTTTGGCCGCATAGAAAAATTACTGACCTCGTGCTTACAGAAAAAGTTGAAACCGGATTTCGCGAGTAGATGTTAAATTGATTTTCTGGCCAATGGAAGCGATTTGCATGTCTAAAACGGACTTAGCAATCCTGTGCGAAAAATCTAGATGACTATAAATGACTTCGATCAGCGTCAGTCAGTCAGATGAGAACAGCGAGATAACACACTAAAATGTAACAGGAGCATCTTCAATCACGACCCGGACGTAAGGTCGCGTCGCACATTGTTCCTTTTCTCCTTTTTTCTCGTGTGCTGATATTGCCCCAACACATATGCCCAGTCAGTCATGTCTCTCTCGATACATGATCGCCCAAGCGTCTATCACGTATACCATTAAAGTGGCTGACAGAAAGATGAGTAGTTCTTGACTCAACCCTCCTCAATTTAAACAAAAAAAAAACAAAATAAGAAAGATTTTAAAATATTAAAATCTGATGCTTGTCTATTCAATTTGGTTTAGAGAAGTGGGCTAATGAAAAAATATTACAGTACCTTTTTTAGCCTTTTTTCTAAACAAGTTTAGAGGTTCATGCCTTCTTCTATGTTTGCTCTTTAATGTTCTTTTCTCTGTATGTAATGCGCGTGAAATATAATGATGTTTGCCTAAATGCAAAAATATTAACCTCTTGTATTTGAAAATGTATGAATACATATTCCTACAATTTTGAGTGAGTGCCTGTTTAAAGAAAAACTATACTAGGCAGGAGTTTCTTGTATTTGAAGATTAGATTTGAACTTAACAGATTCTGTAATGGATGTCTGGATATGTACAAAATCCTTATCTTCTTCTTGTCTACCGTGTTTCTTCAATATGTATGGGGATCATGATTCTTCAAAATGCCTTTTGTAGTTCTTAAAAAATATATTTTTCTTCTTTTTCTCTGTTCTTTCAGGAAGTAGTTGACCATGGCGTTCCACTTCATTTCTATCCCTAGTGGCTTGTAGCAAACTTTCACCTGTTACCCCACCCCAAACCTGCCCTGCCATCCATTTTCTCAAATTCATTAAGCATGTTACAGGTTGCTCTTTCTTGTAAATCTTTCCCTCTATCTGACCTGTAAGTATCAGATTCTGCGAGTCCTTTTTCCTCATTACATGTTTTGAGAATTTCAGTTAAATTTTCCTGGTGTTAAGTATTAGTTTTATTTTCGCTTGTTTCGATCCAAAACGTCAGCTTTGCTCACATGTTCGGTTCATGCTACTCTCAGCAACATTCTGTAAAACAAGATTTCGGGATTTATTTTTTATTTCACCTAAAGCTTGTTCCACTATCCAATTACTAAAGCTCACTAAGTATGATATACGTTTTTTTTAAACTGTATTTTTTGCCTTCCGTCAACGTTGTGAGCACCATATTTTCTACGTCTTCTTTCTTCATTATTTGCTCGAGATATCTTAACTGTCACTTTCTGATGTATACATTTACTTTTTGTTCTCCTTTATCTGTATAATTCATAAATTGCTCAAAAATTCGGCCAGTGTCATCCTCATCTTAGTTCTGAAGAAAAAGATTTCAGATAACTCAACACCCCTCTTCATCTGCAAGGAGATTGTGGATAATTCACAGCCATACAGGATTAAGCAACAGTTCAATAATCTTGGATGTATTTCGAACTATTGTTCTCATTTTGGTTGATATAGATCTTATAATATACATAACGTTTTGACCAAGTACCATCTGGTCATCATCAGGAGTCCATCTTTTGCCTGATATGGATTATCGTGTTGATTATTCTGAAATATTCTGCGAAATCAGTTATTGTTCTTTCATGTTGGATTTGGTTCGTCTCTACCAGATTTAAAGATTGAACTCATGACCACTCGATGTTACTAACACATGTATAACCAACTTGTATATGCACTACGCCATCTTCCCGAAAGATTTCTTGTAATAATAAACTCGATAATCCATATCAGCTAATCAATGGACACCTGACGATGACCAGAGAAAACTTGGTGAAAGCATTGTGTCTCTTATAACATCTATATCAAACAAGATAAGAACAATACTTCGAAATAGTTCCTAGATTATTGTAAATTGCTCATCTCAGAAATAAAATAGCCATTACCAGCAGTCCAGTAAAATTTTCTTTCTTTCTAACACATATTCCATCCTTTGTGAAAACACTTCCCAGTTATTTTTATATTTGTAATTTGGGATTTTGTTATTTCCAATTTGGCCGTTCTTTTTAAAGACAACCGTTCATTCTGCCGTCTTCAAAATTATGTCTCGTCAATTGTTCTTTTTTTTTCGGCCTACTTTAGAAGGTGATGATGTTTCCTTTCCGTGTGCGCTACTAAGACTCTATCATCTGCATACGTAATGATGAAAAATTGTGGCCGCCAATAACGAATCCTAATAGGACACTTAATTATCTCAGAATCGCTTCACTCTACAGGAGGAATAAGTACGGTGAGGGGACACATCCTTGCAATACACCCTTTACTATGAAAAAATATCTCGAGGTTACCAAACAGTAAGAGTTCTTTGTCATGTACATCCTTCTGCAAATATATTCAAACAAAAAAAAGAATTTTCTCTGATCACGTATACGTCGTCTGTTGGCGTTGTTTTTCTCTTCCGACCGCGAGTCTCTTTACGATCTGGACTGATTAATCCAGTTTGTTTCTTCGCTTTGATGACACGGTTGATAACTGAAAGGCTGAAATCAATAATATCCGCTATCTTTCTGCAAGGCTTGCCAGTATGCTCGTGCAGGACGACACTTTTCGTACGTTTTCTTTAGAGTGACGTCCATCGCAGACAATAGCTGTAAGACGGCTAATCAACAATCGGGACTATCGTGTCTTCGTGTGATAAATATCTGATGCAATCACATATGACGCAATATTTTTCAAGGCCAACCAAATTTCAGCATACACTCCGAAAAAAAATCAGATTATTTCACAAACTGAAACCGACCTAATCTGAGGAAAAATAGAAATCAATTACATCCTGTCAGTCTAGTGGGTCTAAATTGAACCCAGGCTGAAAGTAAGGATAATTAAATGGTAGTTTCAATTAATTTGTACAACGGTGTGCTTGACAAAAGTTTTTGCATAATCTACAAAACATAGGTAAACCTAATCATACGTTTGTATCTTTCTGACATCATTCTGAGAATACTTAATGCATTTCTTGTTCCATTGACTTTAACAAAACTGCACTACTCTTTTCATATCGCCGTCTTTAGATACTTAAGGCGTAAGACAAGGATGTGTCTTTTCACCGGATTTGTTCAACCTATACAGCGAGAATATTTTGAGGACCCTAGATGACACACCAGGATTTGTTATTGGAGGCCACAACCTGAACAACATTAGATACGCGGACGATACAGTACTGATTGCGGACACGGAAAGGAAACTGCAAGATCTCATACAGAAAGTAGCAGTGGAGAGTGACAAGAAAGGACTACAAATAAACTTTAAGAAAACTGAGTGCATGGTCATCAGCAAAAGATACAACCCAAAATGCCAAATACAGGTGGGGGATAACAGAATCAAACAAGTCCAAGAATTTAAGTACCTAGGAAGTGTTCTAACAGGAGATGGAAAGTGCGACACGGAGATCCGAAGGCGAATTGGCATGGCAAAGGACGCGTTCCAGAAGATGAGCAAAATACTAACACACAGGAAGATCTCAATAGAAACGAAGAAAAGAGTGCTAGACTGCTACGTGATGTCAGTTCTTCAGTACGGCTGTGAATGCTGGACAATATCATCGAAAATGAGGAAAAAACTGGAAGCGGCCGAAATGTGGTTCTACAGAAGGATGCTACGGATATCGTGGACTGAGCATACAAGCAACGACGAAGTGTTAGAAAGAATGGCAACAAAAAGGAAATTGATGCTGAGCATCAGGAAGAGACAACTGAAGTTCCTGGGACATGCAATGAGGAAGGAGAGCCTGGAGAACCTGATACTGACTGGTCAGATAGAAGGAAGGAGAGACAGAGGAAGGCAGCGGATAACATATCTGCAGAGTCTGATCAGGTGGATGACGGAACGGGGGTTGTCAGGAGCAACAGGAGCAAACATATTAAGAGCCACAAGGGATAGGGAGACGTGGAGATCCATGATCGCCTACGTCCTGAAGAGACAGGGCACATAGAAGAAGAAGTTCTGTAGAATAAGAATCTGGATGTGTCAAGCCCCCTCTTCATCTGCAAGGAGATTGTCGATAATTCACATCCATTCAGGACGACGGATATTAAGCATCAGTTCAATAATCTTGCAATTATTTCTACCTATTGCTCTCATTTTGGCTGATATATTTTTATTATACACAACCTTTCGGTCAAATACCCTCTGGTGATCATCATGGGTCCATCTTTGGCTGATATGGATTATCTTGTTGATTAATGCGAAATATTTCTGTGAAATCAGTTATTATTCTTTCAAGATGGATTTGGTTCGTCATTACCAGATCTAAAATTTGAACTCACGGCCACTACGATGTTACTAACACATGTATAATCAACTATTATATCCACTACGCCATCGTCCCAATAGATTATTCGTAATAATCAACACGATAATTTATATGAGCTAATCAATGGACACCTGACGATGAAATAATTGCAAGATTATTGATCTCTTGCTTAATATCCGTCATCCTGTATGGCTGTGATTTATCGACGATCTCCTTGCAGATGAAGAGGGGTCTTGACACATCAGGATTCTTCTTCTACAGAGCTGCGTGTTCTATTTAACCTAAGACCTCCATTCACGCTATCATATTTTAAACATTGTTCTATGATTGTCATATCAATTCTGTTATTTTTTTAATAGGAATTATGCAGTCTTATTTTAAAATATAATGTTGTTGTCTGGTGAGTTTGCCTTCATATGGATTCCGAGAGTTTTTATATATTTATATGCTTATTTTATATTCGAAATAATATGCTTTTCCATTAACTGATATTTTAGTTTTTTGGGGATCTCCCCTTTGAATATGATAATGGACTCGACTGGAGTATGCATATATCCCTGCCAAAGTGAGATACGAGAGCTGCAGAGAGTAATCGTAGAGATCTTTGAGAGTTCTGGGAGAGTACCGGAACTGACACGTAAGTTACCGAGAGATACAGATATTTCCCAGAGATTACCACAACAGAAGTCAGAATATATCTGAGCTTCACTCAGCTAGAATAATATACACGGATATACTATTTCCAATGACTTCATTACAAAACTTGTATATATCTATATATATTTCTTACTAATAGTATTCCTGGATTTACTAACCTGAGATCAAGTTTGTATATTACGTTCAATATAACATACTTTTCTATCTCAATATCTGTTTTTTTTTGTTCATTATTTTGTGCGGTTCCTTACACGGAATTCACAACATAGTTTAATATGAAGAACATATAAAATATATGATTTTTGCAGGTTGTTTTAATACTTATTTTATATCATTGACAAAAAGTTGTAATATATTATCGTATAACTAAACAAGTGAAAGTAAGAGAAATCTTTCTCGTTATATAACAGATATAAGGTGCTATTTTCTTTTATTTTCATAAGTACTATTAACTAGAAAATTTATAAACAAATTCAGTTTTTATTAAGGATTTTATTTTATTGAGGTTTGATTGTTGATAAGTAAATTAAATTATTTTGACATTTTGTAATAGATGAGAACTTTTAGTTGTTTTATTCTACTATTTGTAAGCTTTCGATATATCCTGATTATTTTCTTCTACTTATTTCATCAAGATAATTAATTAAAAAGTCGAGAAGATTTTATAAGAATAATGTTAATATATCGCCGACTGATGTCTATGCGGTCGGATTTCAATCCTGGCTAAAACTAATCGGATGTATAACCGTAGTGATGAGCTGTGGTACAGGGAAACATATCTGTCTGCGGATGACTATATATATATATGTATGTATATATGTATATATGTATATATATATGTATGTATATATGTATATATATTTGTATGTATATATGTATATATATTTGTATGTATATATGTATATATATTTGTATGTATATATGTATATATATTTGTATGTATATATATGTATATATATATGTATATATATGTATATATATATGTATATATATGTATATATATATATGTATATATATGTATATATATATATGTATATATATATATGTATATATATATATATGTATATATATAAATGTATGTATCGTGACAGCAGAACATTTTCTAAATATATACTGTTAAATATAAGCGACAATGAATGTCTGCTATGTTTAATCATGAGCTTTTCTAAACATCGATTTTGGCTTTAATTTTAGTTGAAAATAAAGACAAAAATTTTCCAACATTTGGATAATTTTTATTAAGTTGGTTCTAAGCGTCCTTCTAACATCTCAGAAGATGGCTCATGTGAGCCGAAAGCTTAGAACCAACTTAATAAAAAATTATCCAAATGTTGGAGAATTTTTGTCTTCATTTGATCACCAAATGCTTTAACAAGAAAAAATACTTGTTACAAAATAAATGTAATATTTAGTATAATAGTCTTTTTTTTACTTTGATCACAGCCTTCATTCTGTCAAGCATTGACATCATAAGCTTCTTCAATGTATATAATGGTATCTCCTACCAAGCAGCTCGTATTTGTTCCCAAAGTGTATCTTGCGAAATAGCATTAGATATATCAATTCGAGAGAGGGGCTAATAAGAAAAAACGTCAGTCATATTCAAGGATAATAAAATAATGAGTAGTTTCAAAATAATTTGTTAAACAGAAAATAGGAAAAATTAAATATAACTTCTTTTTGATACAATTCTCTTATACCTAGTTTTAAATAATCAATATTTATTCCCAATTTACGTGGCTTTTCATCCTGTTATTGAATTTCAGTGAGGTTTTTAGGAAAATCATCCCTGTCCTAATAATTTTGCACACTAACAGTATTGTGTAAAAGTGTTATGACAAGGGTGATTTTAAAATTTATTTTGATTCCTCATAAAATATAAAATATTTTTGTCCTAATACTTTTGCATAGTACTATATATATATATATATATATATATATATATATATATATATATATATATATATATATGTATGTATGTATGTATGCATTTGAAAAAGTGTCTAATGTTTTTTTTGGTGGGGGGTTGTCCTTTAAGTCTTGTTTGGTCTAAATAATAGTATTTTATGTCAATGTTGTGCTGAGTTTCGTTAGGATTCTGCCATGTACATTTTTACACAAATATATGCTACTCCGGTCAAAGGAGAAACATTTCACTACGACGGAAACATCTAGAGAGTGTCTTTATAGCAAGGTCATCTACTGTAATTTTGTACCGCGGATTTGATAAGATGTAATTGCCTTAATAAGATATAGAAAAACAGTTTAGGAAAAAGTAATTAGCGAAAAGAGCAGCCCATAGTGCCAAATACGAGTGGGAGGTGGTAAAATCAAGCAGGTACGAACATTTAAATATCTGGAAAGTGTTCTAACTGAAGACGGAAACTGCAGGACAGAGATCCAAAGACGAATTGACATGGCGAAGAACAAGTTCCAGAAGCTGAGTAAAGTATTAAGACAGAGGAAACTTTCACTAGAAACAAAGAAGAGAGTACTGGATTGCTATGTGATGTCAGTTCTTCAATATGGCATTGAATGTTAGACAATATCTTTAAAAATGAATGAAAAACTTTAAGCAGCTGAAATGTGGTTCTACAGAAGGATGCTGCGGATATCATGAACCGAGGATGTGGGCAATGACGAGGTGTTGGAAAAAATGGAAACAAAAAGGAAATTATTATTGAGCATCAGGAAGAGACAAATGAAGTTCCTGGGACATGCAATAAGGAGGAAGGGCTTAGAGGACCTGATACTAACAGGCCAGATAGAGGGAAAAAGAGACGAGGAATGCAGCGGTTAACATATTTAAAGGACCTGAGCAGGTGGATGATAGAACGGGTTTTGCATGATGTTACAAGAGAAAGTGTGCTAAGAGCCCCCTGGAATAGGGAGATATAGTAAGCCATGATCGCCTACGTCCTAAAAGGACAAGGCAGCTAAAGAAGAAGAAGAATATATTTAAAATCACAAGCATCCCTCCGTATAACACTATCCTACAAACATTATTCTTAAAAAACTGCTCATTATGAAGTAGGGCGAGTTCATTTTTCTGGTTTAGCAGGTTACCTTGTTCTGAAATCTGATTATTACTAAGTTCTCTTTAAAACTAAGCTAACAAGGTGCAGGTATATGTGTATGTTTGTGTTTTTTCTATGTACTTTTTCCGATTTTATTTGAATAACTTTACAATAATCAAGCTGTAATGCTTTGTTAAACTTAGAATAAAATTAATATTCTCTAAAATTAATACATAATATATAATATATATATGTATATATATATATATATATATGAATATTTCTTAAAATAAATTTTAATTGTAATGTAAAAGTAATAGTCAATAATTAATACTGATTTCTATTTTAATCAAATATTAATATTAATGCCTATTAAATATTTTTGTAGAATGTCTTCTTATGTTCCTAAAATTAGAAATTACTTGTATTTTGATTGGTTACATCAGACTATGTATCAATGTTTCCCTGATTGAAGGGATTTGGCTAGTTTTGAACTATTTTAACCTCCATGATTGAGGGGATTAGTATAGTTTTGAACCGTTTTAAACTTTTTAACATAAAATCAGCACCATCAATTGATAAGACACGAATATGTCGAAACAAATCGACTACATTCTAGTGATATGATAAAATATTTTTATAAATTATATATATATATATATATATATATATGTGTGTGTGTGTGTGTGTGTGTGTGTGTGTGCCTTTCTAAAGTCTTTTGTTATTTGTGACTATAATATACGTCCCTTGTTTATTTTATCATATTTGTTTCTCTCGTTTAGTTTGAACGTTTAATTTTAATTTTATTTTGATTCTGCTTTATTATTGTGTGTTGTTATTTTAAGATTATATGACCCCTTATTTATGTTTTTTATGATAGTATACTTATATGACCTCTTATAATAATATCTTTGTTATTATTGTATGCGTATATGGCCTCTTATAAATATATATCTGTTATTATTTTATGCGTGTGTGCCCTGTCATAATTATATGTAATGAGCTTATTCTGTATATGTGTATATTTTTCTCCTGTTTTTTTTGTTTTGCATATTTATTCCTTAAACAAAAACTGTTTATGTGATTTGGTGTATATATTTATTTTATTTTATATGTAATATGTTTATGTGTGATATAATGTCGTTACTTTTAAATTTTGAACACTTCCTGTTCAGATATATGCATCTCTTCCCTTCACCTTACATTATTTCCACTCTCTACAAAATTTTTCTGAATATTCCTATTCCTATTTGAATGAAACATTTGATTTTTTTATTGTTTTGGCAAAGTAATCGATAAATTTTACAACTGCCGAAATAATTTATAAATTAATAACCGTTTATACATGAGTTTTCCTCTCAATATATATATTTATATTTTTCTAAACATATATTGTTAAATATAACAGACAATGAATGTTTATTGTGTTTAATCATGAACCGTCCAAAACATAGAATTTTGGTTTTAATTTTAAATGAAAATAAAGACAAAATTGTCCAACATTTGAGTATTTTTTAATAAGCTGGTTCTAAGCTTTCGGCTTACATGAGCCATCTTCAGCGATGTTAAAGAGACGTTAACATGAAGACATCCACAATCAAAAATGATTTTAATCTTGTGTTGACATAAAACATTGCTATGCAACGATAGCAGACGCAGGTCATGAATTCGTAATGCAGTTCTATCATGCCACACCGCGTGAGAGAGCGAAATGTTAACAGAACCATATATCTAAATGCAAATGTGAAGAGATTGAAATGTGATATTATTAAGTGTGTGTTGTTTCGATTTTACACACACACACACACACACACACACACACACACATATATATATATATATATATATATATATATATATTGACGTAAATTAATAAAAGTGGTGACCATTGTTGTGTTGCTTCGTTTTGGTATAATTAGAAGATAACTCAAACTTGAATTAATGATGTTTATTTTGGGTATAAAACTTTAGGTTTTTACATCAAGTTACAACCTTTAAATTTTGTGTGGATACAGGAGCAGACTAGCTAAATTCTCTTCACTGTGGGATGCTAATAGTAAACGAGCCTATCCCTTCTGGACTCCAGTGGTCAACTGACTAGCGTCTTCCCCTTTTCAAAACTCCTACACAAAACTACTGTTCTTAACTTCTACTTCTTACTCCCACTCTTACTCCTACTCCTACCAAAAGAAACGGTTCCTTATTTTGCCGCCCAATTTTGAATTCTTGGCGTCAGTGTGTCTATCTTGTTCTATTTTTAGAACACGCCCCATTTTATAAACCATAACACACACATGAGGAGGATGTACATATGTATCGTATTATTATACAGGTGTCAATAAAAATGCTCATTGTATGAACCGAGCTGTATTATATATTTATTATTAAATATACATATTATCTTATGTCTATGGCACGACTCGGAGTTTCATGCCTTATGCAACCTACAGGTGTATATTTTAAACTGCCAGTTTAATTAATAAATTTGAATTTCATTTCATTCGATGTTCACGGGAATAAAATCTTATGAATTTTCGTTAATGCTTTTTTTAATATCAAGTTTAAAAATTTAAATATTCTATGGTTTTAAAAATAAAAAATAATAAAATGCAGAAAGAGGTAATCAAATTGTTGTAAACCATGAGTCATTAAAAAGTTTAATATTCAAATATTACATGTGCATAAAAATATAGGAAGAATTAAAATTTTCAGATTAGGGAATTTTAAAACTTTAAATAAAATAGATATTAAAATATGATAAAATAAAAAAATAAAGGAAAAGAAAACTCAGAATTAGAGTTTAGAATTAAGACTTGAAAATCTACGGAGCAATAGTAAAAGGTGTTTAACTCATAACTGTTAAAAGTAATATTTCGGGAGAAAGAAAGTAAGAAAGGCAGAAAAAAGAACGAACGAAAGAAAGAAATAGGCAAACGTGAAAAAAGGGTCAATATCAATTTGTTTTATGAATAAAAGCAAGTTTGTTTTTTTTTTAATCATTTCACCCCGAGCAAGGCGGAAACGCCACTGATGTGCAGGGGGTTACATAAATGTAAAAAGATTAATTAGAAAAGAGTGAGGAGTACAAGCTAGTTAGAAAGGAACAATAGAAAGCTGAGAAAGCAGATGCGATGACAGATAGATAGGTGGAGAGAAAGGGAAGGTTATACAGGGGAGGGGAGAGAGCTAGAGGCCAGTGGTTAGTAGATGAGTATTAACTTTGCATTTAAATTTCTGGAGGTTGTAGCCGTCAGGAAAGCAAGAATACGGGAGTGAGTTCCACAGGCGGGAAGTGCGAGAGAGGAAGCTGCAGGAGTTGAATTGTCGTCTGCATTTGGCTAACCTGACTGTGAATGGGTGGGACCCAGTTGCCAGTCTGGTTGCACGGGTAAACACCTGTTGAGGAGGCATCAGTGACTTAAGCTCATCCGAGCAGAAGCCATGAAAATAAGTATTTTCTCAATGAAAGCACGTGGTCATAAAATCACTTTTCTTATGAAGTAATTTTGTATTTTTGATATAGTATAAAATGACACGTTTTTCTAAGAAGCATAGATTACATTTATTTCTATTTTTACTGTAATGTTTAGATTTAACTACCATATTCCAGTTAATAATTGGGTTCATATTGTTATTTATAATTTCCTATAATATAATAAATCTGTATTTTTTCTTCCTTTTCAAGTGCCGTGTGCCTCCAGGACGTAGGCGATCATAGACTTCCATTTGGCTCTGACTCTTGTCGCTCTCAATATGCTTTCCTTTGGTATCTCTTCTAAGCCCCGCTCAGCTATCCATTTGATCAGACCTAACAATTACGTCTCGAACTGCTTTCCTCTTTATCTCCTTCCTTGTATCCGACCAGTTGGCATAAAAGTTCTCCAGGCCCCACTTCATCATTATGTGGCCCAGGAACCTTATTTAACTGTTCCTGATATTTAGTATGAGTTTTCTTCTCGTTTTCTTCTTTTTTAACATCTCATTTTTGCAGAAGGGCTCCGGCCATAGTATCCTCAGCATCATTCGCTAAAACCATATTTCTGCTGCCCTACGCATTTCCTTCATCCCTAATGAGATCGTTCATCATTCACTTCCATAGAAAAGGAGAGATATCACATAGTAACAAGCATTATTTTTTTTGATACAATTGGAGTAGATAGCTCTATCTATCGCCCGGTTCAAACACCACCCACATCTATTGAACAGGTTAAGAGGCTCATCCCTTGTTCCCTGTTTAAGATGTGGTTTCCGGCTTTCTCTTTTCCAATCTTCTCACTTAATTTTTTTTTTTTTTTCAATTGGAGTAGATAGATCTATCCGGCTTTCTCTCTTCCAATCTTCTCACTTTGGTTTCTTTTTTTTTTTCAATTGGAGTAGATAGATTTATATATCGCCCTGGTTTACACTCCACCCACGTCTATTGAACAGGTTAAGAGGCTCATCCCTTGTTCCCTGTTTAGGATGTGGTTTCCGGTTTTCTCTTTTTCCAATTTTCTCAGTTTTTTTTTTTTTTCAATTGGAGTAGATAGATCTATCCGGCTCTCTCTTTTCCAATCTTCTCACTTTGGTTTCTTTTTTTTTCAATTGGAGTAGATAGATCTATCTATCGCCCGGTTTACACTCCACCCACGTCTATTGAACAGGTTAAGAGGCTCATCCCTTGTTCCCTGTTTAGGACGTGGTTTCCGGCTTTCTCTTTTCCAATCTTCTCGCTTTGTTTTTTGTTTCAATTGGAGTAGATAGATCTATCTATCGCTCGGTTCACACTCCACCCACGTCTATTGAACAGGTTAAGAGGCTCATCCCTTGTTCCCTGTTTAGGATGTGGTTTCCGGCTTTCTCTCTTCCAATCTTCTCACTTTGGTTTCTTTTTTTTTCAATTGGAGTAGATAGATGTATCTATCGCCCGGTTTACACTCCACCCACGTCTATTGAACACGTTAAGAGGCTCATCCCTTGTTCCCTGTTTATGATGTGGTTTCTGGTTTTCTCTTTTCGAATTTTCTCACTTTGGTTTCTTTTTTTGTTTCAATTGGAGTAGATAGATCTATCTATCGCCCGGTTTACACACCACCCACGTCTATTGAACACGTTAAGAGGCTCATCCCTTGTTCCCTGTTTATGATGTGGTTTCTGGCTTTCTCTTTTCCAATCTTTTCACTAATACGTTGCCCCCTGCACATCAGTGGCGTTACCGCCTTGCTCGGGGTGATACGATTAAAAAACGAAAAAAAAAATTGAGATTTTCCTGTCTCTCAGTACTCTGGTTAGCTTCTGAAATTTTAGATCTTCATGTCTCACTTTCCGTCCTCTTTCAAAATAATTTCCAGGCATTTGAATTTTTTATTTGTTTTATTTATGTTTCTCCTTCTTGCTGTTGGCATTTTGAGATCCTCTTTTTGCTGATGAACATACATTCAGTTCTCTTTAATTTGATGCTCAGTTCATTCTTCTCGCTTTCTTTTGCTACCGTCTATTGTTGTATTTATTATTCTTTGAAGAAACATGTAGTTGTTAAATCTTATCTTCCACTTGTTAGAAATATTTCCAAAGTAAAATTTAGCATCATTATCCTCCGAAAGAATTCGGGCTCTATAACGAGACCGTATATGTAGAAGAGACAGAAAAAAATCTAACACAATGCGTTTTGTGACGATATCAATGCAATGTGGGATTTATTATGCTGCACGGTTTTATATATACCTGGGCGAAAATGTCATTGGTTTATCATAGTTTGTAAATTTGAAAACGTTCATAAATTTTCCACAAGTAGTTGAAAGTTCAGTAATAGCATGTGGAGGGCACAATATATCCTCATAAGTTTGCTGCACGCGTCCTGCTTTCCTAATTGTTTGTTGTCCTCCTCGGTAGTTCCTCTTTTACGAAGTCTGGGAAGTCAGCTGACCTATCTTGTTTTCGCCCTAGAAGTCCCTTATCTCTTTTTGTCAAGGTAATCTAGGATGTGCGTTGTGGCGCAGTGGATATCGGCTCGGAACGAGAAGTCGGGTAGCCGAGTTCGAATTCCAGCTGAATTCATTGCTTTCACTTACGTGCAAATACCCTTGGGAAAGGTATTAATCCGTCTCTTCCCTCCAGTTATGGGTTAAATAACAGGACAGATTGGGTTCTATAGCCTTGGTTGGCAACCAGTCTACCGCAGAAAGCATTGGCAACCTACTGCGGGATAATCTTCTGCTCAGTCAGTCATGTCTCTTTCGAGACATGATCGCCCAAGCGTGTATCACGTATGGCACTTAACTGACTGAATCTAGGATATTATCAATGCTTAAGTAGTTAGACACCTCAGAATATGATATGCTAACAGTCATCATTGAATATTTATACCAGTCTGTGTTTCCTGTTACCTCGAAACAATTTGACAGGGTGTGGCATCCTGTCCTCCTTCAAAAGCTCCAAAGATACGGTATTTCTGGACGATTTTTTGAGTTAATCTAATCGTTCCTATCCTATCGTTAAATGAAGATTGTTTTGAACGGGTAAACTTCACGGGCGTTTTATACAAATGCGGGAGTCTTTCAACGCTTTAATCTAGGTTCTAAGTTTTTCTGATATTCATAATATTTATCCTGGATCCTAAGATTTTTCCGATATTCATTAATAATATTATTGATGTAATCAGTTCCTCGATAAGCAACGATGCAGATAACAACACCATTTACTCCCGTCTCAATAGGAAATCTGTCAAGAGTGAAAAAGTAAACCTAGTTGCTATCCTTCAAAAGAACCTCTAATCTAAGACTGAATGGGCTAGAGAATGACTCGTAAATTGTTAATGCTTTCAAAACAAGGCTGTTCATATTTAATCCCATAAAGAAACTTTCCTGTCTGCCATGAAAATGGATGTCATCTAGTAAGCTTCCTCGGAATTATTCCCTCAAATGGACTGAAATGAAGAGACTATATCGAATTCATTACTACATCGAATGCTATGAAATTTGGGTAACTGTATCGTTCTGTGATACTTTCCTTGTCAGAATACATTTTATGCATTTGTAAATCTATTATCCGTTTGTGCATAAAGAACTGTTGCCATATCTGGTCGGGTTCTCCAGTTATTCATCTTGAAGTTCTCGACAAAATCCAAAGAAGGATCTGCAATATACACGATTCTAACCTTGCAGCCTATTTTCAGTAACATTCCCTCCGATTATATCAGTCTTTCTTGTGTCATTTCTGGAAGAATATTTTTGGTAAATTCTCTGACGAGCATTTTTCCTTAGTTTTCCAAAGACATGGATTTACTCATACTATTTGATTGACATCAATTTTCCAGGATTAAAACATCGAAATTGTTAAATGTAAACATTTTTTCTACTTTGATGATTTTATCACACCTAGCGTTTGTGAAATATTTTCTATTAGTTTGCTTCTTTATTTTTCCTAATGTACACTCTGTACCCAGCCTTTTCTCTTCCATGATAGCTTCAATCTCCAAAAGTTTAAATTCAACGTCAATTGCCATCTTCTATTCTTTTTCGTCCCAATCCTCTTTTATTTGTCCTAATGTAAACTTTGTACCCTGTCTTTACTCTTCTATGATAGCTTCAATCTCCAAAAGTTTAAATTCAACGACAATTCCCATCTTCTATCGAATTTTTCCTCGTCCACCACTTATCATTTTTTATTTATTTAACTTGTGTTTTTTTTTTGTCTCACTCTCGGGAGTAAATATGAATCTCTTAAAAGGCGTCTCTAATTCTTGGGTGACAATGGTCTTCATATATTTTGATGACTGTGCACCGTGAGGAACAGGGTGAGTCCGCAAAGAGCATCGGAATTACGGCTCCACATACTGCTTAGACTAAAAATGTCATGATGCCATTCTACCTCCCCGTGGTTCTTTTCTCTTCTATGAGTTTTAATCTCCAAAAGTTTAAATGCAACGTCAATTGGCATCTTCTATTCTTTTTTGCCTCAGTCATATTGTATTTTTCCTAATGTATACTCTGTACCCTGTCTTTTCTTTTCCACGAAAGTTTTAATCTCCAAAAGTTTAAATGCATTGTCAGTTGTCATCTACTTTATTCTCGTCCATCTCTTACCATTTCTTCGATATCCCGACTACTTTTTTTTTTCCATTTTCTATCAGTGTAGTCTCCTTGCTGTTCTGCCATATTTTGGTGAAATGATTATAAAAAAAGGAGAAATAAAAAATTATTAATTTGACATATTTAAATATAAATGTCTAATTATGCAATCGATCTTAACGTGGCAGCTCATCTTTAGTCACATACTCTCCGACATGAAATGGCTTCCCCTGTTTTTTTACGAGTATTTTCATGCCTCTTGCTTTGACTAGCTTCTTTGCCTAGTGCCCCAATCACATGTATTTCCGCGTGCTACTTGACTGGCATCAAGGACCGGCCCTTTTATTGCCATAAGAGTTAAAGATAATATTTGCTCTAGTCTAACAATTTCTTTTCTTGTAATTTCCGTTTGTGGAAATCCCTTCCATTTGCTTCTTTCCCTGATAGCTACGATCACAAAAATTTTAAATGCATCACCACTAGAACGATATTGAAATTCCCCACAATATCAATAAAAATATAATTACTTACGTAATTACTCGATCTATTATATCTTAACGTCTAAATCGTTAAATCTAAATACTCTTCTACTCGAACAGTTTATTTTCTCGCACCTCCCTTTTGTGGGAATCTTTTCAAGTTTCAATCATCAAAAGTTTAAATGCAACGTAAACTATTCTCTTGAGTCTCAATCATCTTTTATTCTTCCTAATATACACACTGTATCCAGTCTTTTGTCTTGCATGAGAGCTTTTATTTCCAAAAGTTTAAATGCAACGTCAATTGCCATGTTCTATCCTCTTGAGTCTCTGTCATCTTTTATTCTTACTAAGATACACTCTGTACACAGTTTTTCTCTTCCCTGATAGGTACAATCTCTAAAGCTTTAAATGCATGGTCAATTCCCATCTTCTATCTACCTTATCCTCGTCCACCACTTATCATTTTTTATTCTTAAAAAAAATTTTTTTGTCTCACTCGCGGGAGTAACTATGACTCTTTTAAAAGGCGACTCTAATTCGTGTGCGAGAATGGTCCTCATATCGTTTGACGACTGGATTTTCGATATTTATCGGGAGTGCCTCGACACAAAACCTAGCTAAGAACACTCGCAGACGTTTATAGTACAACTGTGTAAATTTTCAAGAATATCGGTTCAGCCGTTTCGGAGTCTATAGGTAACGGAGACACACACAGACACACACACACAGACAATTTTCATTTATAAATAATCTTAGATGTCATTAAATATATATATACATGTCATGAAAATAGACAAGATGTGTTATAAAATATATATATTATGCTCTCATTACGATTGAGCTCTCTAGAGAAGAAAATTTCATAAAAAATTTTCCACTTCTGCGATATAAGCAGTACTCCCCACAAATGAATAGAGTTCTTTCAGCGACTGGTATGTGTATACACTGCTTATATACAACGCGTTAAAATTTCCCTTCTTTGATTCCATACACCTATTCCTTCGTGGCTATCGACTCCGACAAGAAGCATGTGGATGTGTCTAGCAACACAGGCTCGTATGTCGATGACTAATATACATACACACACACACACATATATATATGTGTATATATATATATATATATATATATATATATATAGTCATCCGCATCCAGATTTGTTTCGCAGCTCATCAGTACGATTAGACTCCGATTGCTACATAACCCAGGCTTGAAACCCGACCGAATTGTCATCAGTCGGCGATTCTACCACTGGCCCACGGGGCGTTCGGTGGAAGAAGGCAGTCATATCATATTACGCGCCCAATAGCTAGAGTGCTCAAATTCATTTTTACTGAATGGCTACTGTTTTTCTAATTCTACCTTACTTCTAGAATGCTCAATCAGGGTGTGAGAGTGTAATTATTGTCATCCGCAGACAGATCTGTTTCGCTGTATCACAGCTCATCAGTACGGTTAGACACCGATTGCTACATAAACCACGGTTCGACGTATGATGATCTGATAACGTCATTGTTTCAGTTATATACCCAAGGTAAACCGACAGAAAACCCACAAAAGTGATTTTATTAAAAGGGGTGAAGGGTTGTGCAAAACCATCCTCACTTTTCGGAACTATTGGTACACTCAGTCGGTGCATATAAATGTCACAAATGAAGCAAATGTTAATAATCCTTAACTAGAGGTTAGCGACGTATTAATACTTTTCTCAAGGATATTAGCTCGTAAGTGAATGCAGGGTTAGAATTGGAATTCGAACTCGGTTCCCGGATTTCTCCTTCCGAGGCGATATCCACTGCATAACAAAAAAAGATTGCAGCACCTGTTATTCCCAAGTGGTCAATATGAGTACTGACCAGGTTCAATCTTGCTTAATTTCGGTGATCTGACGAGAACCGCTGTTTTCAACGTATTATGACTCTCTCTCTCACTCTCTCTCTCTCTCTCTCTCTCTATCTATCTATCTATCTATATATATATATATATATATATATATATATATATATCGATGTACGCACCAAGGTCATGCTTAATATTACAGATTTTTTTCTCCTCTTGATTATAAGCATGTAAATACCTTGAGGAAACAAATCGAATATTTTTCTTTTTTCGATCACGGAATCAATTTTCAATTCAATCGGCGTCAACTCATAAGGAACTAGTGTTAACGATCGAACGTGACTATGACAGGAAGTATTTACATTTCACGCATGCGTACATGCCGGCAGCGGAGGGTGGGGAAACGTCAGGAAGAAAAGAAATAGGAAATAGAACAGGAAGGCATAATAGAATTATAAAAGCTAAAATAAAAGCAGACGTTTAATTTAATCAAAATGTCACGTCCTTCCTTCCCACTTCGTTTGTGCAATATTGGCTCTTCTCACGAATTTTGGTCGCCCGAACATGTCATTGAAATGACACAAATCGGGTTAAATTTCCTTAAGTTAGGGAAAGAACGAGAAGTTTTTTTTTTCGTTAATATCTACGTCCCTGTGTAAATAGCATTTTTACCAGTAATATAACCTGAATCTACATTTAGAAGCTGCGAGGCTACGATTTACCTGGACAATTCTTCGACCTAATCCAGTTATTCCTTTCAAATCGCACAATGAAGGTAGAATTGAACGGACGTGCCTCCCAATACTATCATACGAACGCGGGTGTTCTTCAAGACTCTATTCTAGGTCCTACGCTTTTCCTGATCTTCATTAACGACCTCTCCGATGTAAGAAGATCCCAAGTAGGCGTATACGCTGACGACACTACAGTTTAATCTCGCCGACAAAGCAGACATCGCTGGTGAGCTTGAAAAGGATCACCAATCTGTGGCGGACTGCGGTCACAAATGGCTCGTGAATTTTAATACTTTCAAAGCGACGCTGCTACCTATTAAACATCACAGACAATCGTTCCTACCCACTCCCCATTAGCATAGATCAGGCTAGTCTGCCTGAAAGCAAACCACTGCACCTCCTCGGGTTAACCCTTACAGCAGATCTAAAGTGAAATGACTTTATCGAATCCATAGCTAAATCCGCTGCTAAGAAGGTCGATTCTATGTATAGAGCGAGGAAGTTTTTCCTGTCTTAATCCATTCTACACATATATAAATCTACCATCCGTACGTGCATTGCATATTGCTGCCGTATGTGGTCGGGTGCCCCTGCTATCCACCTGAATGTCTTTGACCGAATCCAAAAGAGAATCTGTAATGTGATCGATCCCGACTTTGCAGCTCTGATATAATCACTCTCTCACCGGCGCAATGTACCTTCATTCTGTCTCTTCAAGTATTTTCACGGCTTCTGCTCCGATGAACTCACCTCCATTGTTCTACCTATATATGAATTTATTCGAACCAAAAGATTAGCAACTAGGTTCCCCCTTTTTACTGTGAAACCAATAAAATGTAAACGCATATTCTACTCCACCAGCTTCTTTTCACGCACGACCCCGCCTGTGAATTCTCTTCCGTTTACTTGCTTCCCCGACAGCTACAATGTTCAAGAATTTAAATGTAAAGTCATTAGTCATCTCCATTCTCACTCATTCTCACTCATTTGCATCCTCTCTCTCTCTCTCTCTCTCTCTCTCTCTCATGCTTCTTTCTCCGTCTGATCAGTATTCTCATCCTTCCCTTACCCACTTCCTGACACCCCTAATAACCTGTCACTCTTTCTTATAACTTTCGTCCTATGTAACCCCCTGTGCAAACTGCCTTGCTTGGGGCGATATGATTATAAAAATATCAGTCTTGACTGATTCATTATTTTCGAGTTTATATTATAACTATTGTTTGTTGTTTTTATCGCAAAGTTTCTGTCGTTATACCCTCTTGACATCCTCGGGTGTACATCTCAATAAGCTGAAACTGCTGGATTATATCAATTCAATGAGACTTATAGCACGCACTGAGGATAGACGCATAACATCCGAATAGCACAAGCCAATCTTCACCGCACAATACATCAAACATAATTCCAGCCAACCATACAGGCTGGAGAAAATTATCGTCTATACGTGTACACGGGACAAAAATCATAGACAGCTACCCAGGTACAGACCAATAAGAAAAATTAGCCTTCAAAACATACGCTTCAGAAAAGGCACTAACTGCCAGTGATAACATCAGTGCATTCTGTAAGGAACAAAAGAGATCAGAAAATTAGTATAGACTTTCTATACTACATCCAGTTAAATATTAAGATGATATGTGGGCATATACAGGGTGACCCCCAAAAAAGAGAACTTTTAAACAATCCAATACAAACAAGAATGATGGAAGAAAAATATTCTATTCAAAGGAATTGAAAGGTTAAAACATGCCATTTAAAAAACAATGATGAAATTTTCATTTTTTTTAAATTTGCGTCCTGTAGATGGCACCCTCCTGTAAGAATGCATTCTGAAGATCT
>JBBBDQ010002136.1:35000-85000 GCA_037127315.1 Ascarosepion bandense | reverse complement strand
CTATTTTTATTTACAATTGTTCCCCTGGCAATACTAAAAATAAAAACTAAAAAATAGTATGAAATACATCATTTTACAAAAAAACTGCGGTAGCCTAATAATAATGACGGTTAGAGTGTATATATATATATATATATATATATATATATATATATATATATATGAACGGATCAACAATTAATCAACAATATGTGACATCCTAATAAAATTTAAATGCTTATATACTTATATATACTGTATTAATTCATGGCATATGTACGATGGTCGGTTAAAAAATCATAGGTTGATCAAGATTTTCTTATTGAATGTGATCGTACTAACATTTTTTTCAACATCCTTTCCCCATCGGTATTACAGTGCTTGAATCTCATTGTGAACGCATTTGTTATTATTGTTGGTCACAAAATATGGTAACATGCAGATATAAAGGTATCATCACTGCGATAACATCTTCCCAGTTCAATTAATTCTTGTGCTGAAGAAGAAATGATTGACAGATGGGGTCAAATCGATATACAGGGTGAGCCCCCAAAAATAGAAATTGTTGATTGGTCCGTTTGTGATCCTTTCATTTGGGGCTACCTCAATAGTAAAGTGTACATGACTCGACCAAGAACTTTGGATGAATTAAAACAGACATTTCAGGTTGAAATTCACAGTATCCCAGCTGAGATGTTGCAGCAGTCAATGAGTAATCTGAACAGCAGATTTCAAGAATGCATTCTTACAGTAGGACACAATCTACAGGACGCAATTTTTAAAAAATGAAAATTCCATCATTGTTTCTTAAATGGTATATTTTAAGGTTTCCATTATTTTGAATAAAATATTTTATTGGATTGTTAAAACGTTCCTGTCTTTTGGGTCAACCTGTAATATGAAGGTTAACCAAACACTCAAAGACACGATAATGCAAAGCCGACATTGAAACGAAAAAAAAAGCTCAGTGCTGGAGCCGTATGTCTTAATAGTATTTTGTAACTACGTCACAATTTTCGCATAGTACTCTGTGATGCAGCGGATATCGACTCGAAACGCGACACAGAGGTGCCGAGTTCAAATTTCAGTTGAATTCCTTGCATTCACTTACGCTCAAATACCCTTGGGAAATATATTAATCCGTCTCTTTCTTCCAGTTATGGATTAAATAACAGGACAGAATGGGTTCTATAGCCTTGGATGGCAACCAGTCTACCGCAAAAAGCAATGGCAACCTTCTGCGGGATAATCTTCTGCCCAGTCAGTCATGTCTCTTTCGAGACATAATCGCCCAAATCGTGTATCACGTATGACACTTGACTGACTGACTCTCCAATGATGGGGTGGTTTTTTAAGATAGCCAAAAAAATCAATACGGCTTTGGATTAGCAAAAAATGAGGCCACCCCTATGTGAATGAAATATAATGGATAAATATAATGATTTCGAATAATAAAAAAATAAACAAATGTTCCCATGATGTCAAAAGTAATGAAAGAAGAAGATGCTTACATCAGCTGCTTTAAAAAAAAAACGTTTTTTTTCATCTATAAAAGAAAGTTAAAATTGCCTGTCTCACTCTCTTTCTTCTCTTTGCACCGAAATGTGAACTATGCAGTAATTACATTCCTGCTGGGAAATGTTAATTTCACGGGCTCCCTGACAACTAAATTATCTTTCCATTTTCCAAAGATAACGTTCGAACGTGTTTTGGCTGACACTTTTGAAACCTTTCACCCCAAGTAACTGGAGGACGACTCTTGGTGCGCAGCTTGTTATAGTGAGAAAAAAATAAACAATGTACAGCGGATATCGAACAAAAGATAAGATATGGATGAAAATCAAATAGATAGAAGATGACAACTTACGTTGCATTTAAACTGTTGAAGATTAGAGCTATCAGGAAAGCAAGCAAACGGTAAGGACTTCCACAAACAGGAAGTGCAAAAGAACTGTTATAGTAGAAAGGGCGATCACATTTAATTACTTTATCGGTAATAGAGTGGGATCCATGTCAATGTCAATCTAGTAGCATGATTAAATACGTATGGTAAGGGAATAAGGAAAAAATTCTTCAGAATAGTTGCCATAAAAAGAAATTATAGAAAAGATGGAGGTACGTTGGTGAGAAGTGGACGAATCTGCCAAGTTCGGATCGATTATACTGCAAATCCTTGTTTAGATTTTTTCACGAACCTCATGATGAATACCAGGAGGAACTGAACAGACATGCCAACAGAAGATAATGCAGGGACATTTGGCAGATTTATAAAGATGCAAAATAGATTATGAGAGGAAAAATTTCCTGGCTCGACAGAGTGACTCAAATTTGTAGCAGAAGATGCAGCAATAGATTAGATGTAGCCATCCTATTTGAGATCATTTGAGGGAGTAAGGCAAAAGCAACGATGTGGATTGCCCTCTAGCCGATTAACCTCAACCATTCTGAAGATAATTTCTTTATGATGATTAAAGGAGAGATGTTTTGTTTTGTGGGGATGTTTACGAGCCATTTCCAATTCCATTCATTCATTCACTTTAAAACCCAATTTAAAAAATGCATAAGAAAAAATAGCAAACAATATGGAAAATGTTTCCACATAACACACATAAACATCAACTTAAAATGAAACTGGAAACCACAGAACTATTACCTAAACGAAGACAAGATATAATATTAAGCAGAATTAGATTTGGACATACATACTTCACATATGCCTATCTGCTGAAGGGAGAAACTGCACCTTGGTGTACTTACTGCAATCAATTACACAAAGTCAGTCACATATTGGATGACTGCAAAAAATAAGAACATTTGGAAGAAAATCTACCATGCACAACCCTTGCACTGCTATTCAAAGTGGTAGCTGCTTCTAAAATTATAGAGTACCTAAAAAACAAACGGACTACTTCCAACTCCTATAGAACAAAGACTAACTGCTTCATATCGATTTGACTACATTGCCACTTAATGAGCTTCATTGATCGGAACTTTGACTCAATTCGTTTTCAAATTATACATGTTGTATAAATGTGTAAACCGTTTAGCATTGAATCACCCACTGTGGTTGATATGCCATAAAATCAAACCCTCCCTTCCTACCTACCTACCCCATTTAATCACAGATGTTAGGTACTTTTGAAGTCAACTAAAATTTGTCAGCCTCCGCAGATTTCTTCTTGAGACGTAATTAAGTAATAGTTTTACCTGCATAGATGCCAACTGATTAAATCAGAAAGATTATTAACAAAGATAAGAATAAGCGTAGAATCTAGGATAAAACTTTGATCCACGCCCGCATTCGTATGAAAGACACTTAAGGTTTTCCCGTTCAAAACAAACTTCAATTCACAATTTAATAGGAACAATTTAATTAAATGAAACAATCGTCCGAAAATAAAATAGCTTTGGCGCTTACAAAGAAAGCCAGCATGCTAAACCCTGTCAGATGGTCGTTAGCATATCAACGGTAAACCTGGCGAAGTTTTTGAGATTTGAGGTGCTTAATTAATTCAGCTTTGATAACAGCTTCAAATAACTTGCGAAAAATAGGTAAGAGTTTAATAGGACAATAATTAGATGAGTCAGAGTGTTCTACAGTGGTTTTAAAAACAGAACAACAGAGACAGATTTCCAACAAGAAGGAAAGCAGCAGGCAGTGAGGCAATAGTTGTAGAGTTTGAAGAAAACTGGAGCCAGCACAGGGACAGATTTATGTAGGGCGATGGCTGGAATTCCATCATCTTTGTTCGCCTTATGAAATTCAAGCTGAGAACATGTAAGAAACCAGAGATAATATTTTATATATATATATATATATATATATATATATATATATATATATATATATATATATTCCCTCATCCCCTCTGGATACGCCTCTCTACTAGATCTATGCTTCACCTCCGTACCTGACTCATAACATGTCTCGCAGCTTTGCCCTCTCGGCAACTCCGATCCTGTTGTTGTCTTTCTCAATATTTCTCACTACTCTCACTTCTTACCTATAAGAAATTCTACTGTTACCAAAGAGCTGACTAAGACGCGTTTCACGATTTCCTATGCGACGTCCCTTAGGAAAAAGTGTTTGATCTCCCAGTTGATGACTGCGCCACTGATATTTCTTCCTAGCTGAAAACTAGCATTGATGCCTTCATACCTACCAGGAAGTATCGTCTAAAAATCTCTCTCTCTCTCTCTCTCTCTCTCTCTCTCTCTCTCTATATATATATATATATATATATATATATATAGGTATAGTTGTCAGTCCGTAAACGGTGAGCATAATCCAACAAGATTTCCTTAATATAAAATATTAACAGGTAAATCCATATAGAGAGCTCGATGGGTATTAACCAGAACGATATGAAGTTTATAAAGGTCTGAAAAAAGGGAATTGTTTTTTTTTTCATTGTTCTTTTTTCAGAGGACATAACGTCTAAGACAGTCAAATAACTTCAAACGAATATTATCCATATTTAGGACTATATCTCTTCCTTCACTCCCCTCCCGTTCCTTCATTTCTTTCTTTCCTCCTTCCCCTCACAAATATTGTCATTTATTTATTTGTTTGTAATTTTATGTTTATTATTATTATTTTTTTATGCTCCCTTTTCACTTCAAGAAAAAGCTCATTCCTGCAGAAATTTTGTGCCAGATGGAGGAATATTGTAAAAGAGTCTGACGATATGAGCTAAATAAGCTCATTGAAATGAACTATAGTTTATAACTAATATGACGTGTCGAGTTTTCCTTTATAAATTCGCTCTCTCCCTCCCCCCTCTCTCTCTCTCTCTCTCTATATATATATATATATATATATATATATATTACACAGTGGAGCAAGATTTCAAGGTAGGAAATTGGGTATGGTGTGGGTAGTCCAGACTAATCAACTGTGAAGTTGGACAATAGTTTTCGAACAAAGAGCTCGATCTTATCTATTGTGGATATGCGTACTGTGAATTGATTCAATAGAAGAGAGATCGAAGGTTTTCTGTTGTATAGCGCACTCTTGCAGAGCCGCCAGCAATCCTTGGAACTAAACTTGCGAGATGCTATACACTGCTTCATTCTATCAGAAAAAAAAAACAGCCTTGCGTTATTTAGGACACGCTAATATTAATTATGAGAAGAAAATAAAGGCGCCTATTGTGATCAGATGGGTAGCTCCCGTGTAGCCGAAAGGAGTGATTTCAGTAAGCAATGCAGCCTAGAAAGCAGGATAGAACCAAGGAGTTTGAGTGTGAATTTTCAAGCTGGGATAAAAGCATCAGTGACAGCCTTAAACCAGGAGGAGACATCTTAGGCGCAGTCTTAAACAGGGAGATTAAAACTTTTTTCCAAGATTCATCGACAAAAATAAAAATAAAAATAAAAATAAACACAGAACGAGTCCCAGTCTGCTCGTTGAAAGCAGCATGATATTCTACTGATAGGAAGTTCTTGGAGGAAGTGGTAGTAGAAAGAGAGATTTACAGTTGCCAAAGAATAATCAGGGTTGCCAAGCGGGCAAATTTCAATAACATGGAAAGAGACAAGGATAGACGTAAGGAAGAGGTCTAAAAGAGAAGTGTGTTCATTTTGGTAACAGAGTTAACGCGTAAGAAAAATCCACTAATTACATCACAGACTTAGTGATTTGAAGTTTAACTATTGGAGTCCAGCAAGATCAGTGACAGAGGTTTTCAGCCAATTTGTATGATTGGTATTATAATAATAAAATATAAAAACATTAGAAAATGGTTGAAGAGAAATGGCGTTGTCTATATTTTCGGAAATACTGTCTAGTATTCAGCAGTCACAAAAAGAATGGAGCTGGTTATGAAAGAAGTGATAGCTTACTTAGTAAAGGGAGACATGGGCACATGTAGAAATAGACAGGAAAATCTAGAGAGATCACCATAAGCAGAAGGAGATGTTCACTAACATTAAAAACCCAGTCAATGCATGCGGACGTTGTAGTAATTCATAAAGATAGGAAGGTATCCAGGAAGCAAGAAATCAGAGGAGGGAATTGTAGGGATTAGGTTGGTATCAAAGTTTCCTCAGGAAACCCTTCGTAGAAGAAACATTTGACACTGCAAATGTTGGTCCGGATACCGCGGACGTTAGAGAAAGAGATGTTGTAGAGATTTTGGTAAAGAGAGGCGTAGAGTAGCAGTATCAGTCGGTCGTTCAATTCAACATGTGTGTCGGGCGCAGACTGCGACATAATATGGCATAAGGGTCTACTGGAGACACTTACAGAGAGAAACATCCATGCGTAACAAGTCACTACAAGAAACCCTGATTTTATTCCAAAAATAAAAAGATCATGAAATAAGTGATTTGGTCGTTTCAACTCAGCGCAAAGTTGAAATTACCTTCACTATTTTACACGTTCTTATGCTTAATTCATTGAACTTATCTTTGATCCAAGAAATAGATTTTGTGAACTGAACTTTATTTCATTACATTCACCATAAAAAAATAAACACTCGTAGCAGAATTACTATTTGTTTATTTATGGTAGTTGCACCTTTATCTGAAATACACACAAACACAGGATCCTGTTATTTATTATTCACTCCTATAATATCTATGCTTCTTTGGATCAATGTAGGAATATATTCACGGGATATATTACTCCTTTCTTTCTGGGTCAAAATGATGACTCTCCTACCCCAAATTTTGTGGGTTAGCAAACCTTCAAGGAATCGAGTTAAATTTGTCTCAATGACGCATTCTCCTGTGTTGTGATTAACATATGGCGGTTTATATCAGGTGTCAGAAAACATAGAACTCACAGAGCAGAAGCTTCCGTCATACCAAGTTCATTGTGCAGTTCATTCTCAACATTCTCGCGGCATATGCTGACAACATTGCCTATTTACTGTATCGCCCGTCATCTATCACCATGTGTTGAAAACGATCAATGTTTTCCTCGGTGCTGTCATCTGCCATATTTTCAGAACTGGATTCATATTCAAGACTCTTCTCTTTCCTGACAGACTCAGCTGGCCAACTCTGCACTCTTGATAAACCCTGTCAGTATGAATGCCCTTGGATGTTAAACCCTTTTCTGCAAGTACTTGATAAGACTTCAATTTAAATGCTTGTATATATTCAAGGGAAGTAGAATAGCCAGGTTTTAGTTTACCTAGAAAAAAGCAATGCAGTTATTAATAAATACTTGAAATTAATGCATGAAATAAAAATTTTTCCGACCATACACGCATAGCTTATTCATGAGATTTCATTACATTATGATTTACACTATATCATTATTTTTCGTCTTCTGTCTATAATTCTGAAATGATTTACTATAACTATTTTAAAAATTGACTTCGTTTGAACAGTTGTCATCAGTTTTATAGACGTACAGCGCTCCGGCCTTCTTCAGGTGATATACGTTTAAATTTGGAGCCGAACCATTTATTTATCCACGGTATGTGTGCGTGAGGGTAAATTGTTCTAGTTCAGCGTCACATACTTTTTCTTTATATCTTAATCCCCCTTGGTAAGACAATTCACTATGTTTAATTTCACTTTTACTGTGGTCAGCTCTTGAACTCACAAACTTTTGGATCTATTACTTTTTTATTACTTTAACCAACGCTTTCATCTATGGACATCAGGGAATGACTTTTTTGACTTATAAACCTAATGTTTAATAATATTTTTAACCAGAGCTCATATTAATATATTTTCAATGTTATCTTTTTCTGTATTAATGGTTCGCATATTGTTTTGTCATGGTTCGTACCATGTGACATCCGATCGTCCGGATGTATATAAGACAATGTGCGCTTAGTACGGGGGTTGTCATTTTCATGGACCTCGGGAAAAAAATTTTACTACTGCGAGATAATGAGATATTCTATATACATGTTGGTTGTACCATTCTGTTAATAAAATATCTGTGCAGGGCCTGGAATTTCTTTCCCCTGAGTCCATCCAGCACACTCTTTAAATCTACCGTCCGCCCGTGTATTGAATACTGCTGCCACGTCTTGTTGGGTGCCCCTGCTATTCTCACCGGGGTCCTTGTCAAAATACAACGGAGACTCTGTAATGTGATGGATGCCGACTTGGCAGCCCGGCTGCAGCCACTCTCTCACCGGCGTAATGTGACTTCCCTCTATAAATACTTTAACGGCTTCTGCTCCGATGAACTTAGTTGACTGGTGCCGCCTATATATGAATTTGAAAGATACTAGATTAGCAACTAGATTTCATCCTTTTACAGTGAAACTTATAAAATGTAACCGCAACTTTTACTCTAACAGCTTCTTTTCTCGCACTTCCCGCCTGTGGAATTCTCTTCCAAATACTTGCTTCCCCGAAACCTACACTCTTCAGGAATTTAAATGTAAGGACAATAGACATCTATCACACTAACTCTCATCCATTCCCTCAACCACTCTACCCATCCTCGGTATCCTCATCTGTCTACCACCCCCTTTCCCACATTTCTCATCACTTGGAGACTAAACTATCGCCCGGTTCACACTCCACCCATGTCTATTGAACAGGTGTAGAGGCTCATCCCTTGTTCCCTTTTTAGAATGTGGCTTCCGGCTTTCTTTTTTCCAATCTTTTCATTGTTTTCTTTTTCTTTTCTTTTCTTTTTTTTCAATTGGAGTAGATAGACTAAACTATCGCCCAGTTCACACTCCACCCACGTCTATTGAACAGGTGTAAGAGGCTCATCCCTTGTTCCCTGTTTAGGATGTGGTTTCCGGCTTACTTTTTTCCAATCTTTTCATTGTTTTCTTTTTCTTTTTTTATTTTATTTTATTTTTTTCAATTGGAGTAGATAGACTAAACTATCGCCCGGTTTACACTCCACCCACTTCTATTGAACAGGTGTAAGAGGCTCATCCCTTGTTCCCTGTTTAGGATGTGGTTTCCGGCTTTCTTTCTTCCAATCTTTTCACTCTTATGTAGCCTCCTGGACATCAGTGGCGTTACCGCCTTGCTTGGGGTGATATGATTGAAAAAAAAAACCAAAAAAAACTTACCACTACGTAACTCCCTGCGCAAAAGTGGCACTGGATACCTTGCTTGGGGTGAATTGATTAAAAAAAAAGTTTATCTTCTGTCTCTGTGTATCACTTCATTCCACGATACCACACGTATTTGATCCATTTCTATATTGGCCGGCTTAGGAGATAGGTGTGTCTTAGCATATTCTCTGATTGCTTAATAGACATCTATCACACTAGCTCTCATCCATTCCCTCAACCACTCTACCCATCCTCGGTATCCTCATCTGTCTACCTCCCCCTTTCCCACATTTCTCATCACTTGGAATAGATAGACTAAACTATCGCCCGGTTCACATTCCACCCATGTCTATTGAACTGGTGTAGAGGCTTATCCCTAGTTCCCTTTTTAGGATGTGGTTTCCGGCTTTCTTTTTTCCAATCTTTTCATTGTTTTCTTTTTCTTTTTCTTTTCTTTTCTTTTTTTTCAATTGGAGTAGATAGACTAAACTATTGCCCAGTTCACACTCCACCCATGTCTATTGAACAGGTGTAGAGGCTCATCCCTTGTTCCCTGTTTAGGATGTGGTTTCCGGCTTACTTTCAGTGATGCTGTCTGTTATTTCAATCCCCTCAAAGAGAGAGTGGTGATCTTCTCTTTCTTTTCTTATATGCTCAGCCATGTTTGATTTTTCTATATCCATTCATGCTGCTAATTTACGATGTTCCAGTCCGGTTTCTTTTTTATATTAATTGCCACAGCTACATGGGATGGCGTACAGTCATTCATCATGTTCTCCTCTATGCTATGTGTTACTCGGAAGACGTGTTAGCGTAGAACAACCAATGCTCTTGAATTGCATAAAGGTTTTATTTCGAAAATCCAACTTATATAAACTGAAAATGGTCAGTGTATACAGCCACCGAAACGTCGTATATATTATAATAAAGATGAGGATAACAAAGTTTTTTTTTAATCATATCACCCCGAGCAAGACGGTAATGCCACTGAGGTGCAGGGGGCTACGTAACAGTGAAAAGATTGGAAAAGAGAAAGCCGGAAACCACATCCTAAACAGGGAACAAGGGATGAGCCTCTTAACCTGTTCAATAGACGTGGGTGGAGTGTGAACCGGGCGAGAATAAATAAATCGTGTAAATAATATTATTCGTGTAATGAAATTTACCATTTGGAAAATGGAGATACGGACAACTGCCAGGGGGCGCAAAATTGACATTGGGGAAAATGTTCATTGAGAAAATTTTCAAGGAGTTTTAATTTATTTATTTGATAATGCTATAGAACAAAATCAGAAAAACCGAATGATGATTTATTAAATGAAAAGAAAAATTTGTATATGAAAAACATCGAAAATGATAAAAAATAAAAATACAGTGTTTCCATAAAGTTCGTGCGAATTTTAAAAAAATTTGTAACTTTAATTGTATCTGTGATAGAAATAATCTTTAAAAGTGTTATAAAGATATATATATAGAGAGAGATCCTCGTCATTTTTTTTTCTACCTGTTAGTTTCTAAATCACGAATTATTAACAAATGGATCGGAATGGGTGAACCATTTTATTGGCGTCCATGTTTGCCAGATTTGACTCCATTAGATCTTTTTTATGGGAACATGTGAAAACAATTGTGTATGCAACCAAACCTAGTTCATTAGATGATTTGCAAGCTAAAATAACCAATGTGATTTCAGGCATTAGTGTAAATCAATTGGCAAATGTTTTCCGTGAACTACAAAATCGTGTTACCATTTGTATTGCTAATAATGAAAAACATGTGCAAACTTAAATAAAATTTAAATAAAACCTTAAAAAATATAGATATCCTTCTTTCTAATCCTTTTTACAAAATATTTCTATCGCAAATACAAATAAAGTTATACATTTTTTAACTGCACACCAATTTTAATGATTTTTGAAAAGTATAATTAAAAATTATAGAAATAATCATATTTCAAATGAGTTGAAGAAATGTAATATTGTCATGTAGATAGTATAGCTGAAAAATTCTCGACAGTTATCACTGATATTGTTACGTCCTCGTTCAAATCGTAGAATTTTTATTAGCGCTAAAACTTCCTTATCCTTAAAAAAAATAAGAATAATTTTCAAGTTACTTGGATGGCGTTGTTATGTGGCATGCAATGCTTTCTCTGGAATGATCATTCCACTTCGGTATCGTGAATGAGGACCTTGAACATCTTCTATTATTGCCACACATATCACGACACCAATGTCCCTTAATTCAAAATATGGCAGAAATTCTTCAAGTATATCTGCATATTCGGATTGCTCTTCAAAGTGTATAATATCTTCATGACACGTGGGGTGGAGATCAGGACTGCAAACTATCATGCTTTTAAATTAAAGCTGTTTTCATTGTGGTATCGATTTTCGAAACCAACGCTCAAAACCCTTCAATAGAATGCTTAGCATAAGTGGAAAAAAAAAAACTGGGGTCAGTTTGTAGAGAAACATTCGTGAGTTCCATTTACGGAAGCCTTTTCAAAATCACTCATCCCCGTATAATTATAACCTGATAACAGCTAAAATAATAAGCATTAAAAAATTTAATATTGCTGGATCATTTTACTTATCACCAAACATTTAATTAGCACATATTTTGCGCTATTCATGCGAACATTAATTTTTTCGACCACCTAAAGAACATTCATGAACGTTCACAAATTTACAGACCTTGATAAACTAATGACATCCTAGCCTCTGTATATATAAACACGTAGAGCATAATAGCCGACATGCATTGTGGAGCAGTGGATATCGACTCAGAACGACAAATCGGGGAGCCGAGTTCGAATTCAGGTTGAATTCATTTCGTTCACCCACGCACAAATACCCTTGGGAAATATATTAATCCGTCTCTTCCCTCCAGTTTGGGGTTAAATAATAGGACAGATTTGGTTTTATAGCCAAGGCTGACAACCAAGTCTACCGCAGAAAGGAATGATAATCTACTGCTTTTATAGTCAGTCATGTCTCTTTCGACACATGATCGCCCAAAGCGTGTATCACGTATGGCACTTAACTAACTGACTAAATATAATAGTTGGAAACATGGCTAAGTCTTCTACTGGGCATAAAGTGGGGCATCGGTTTTCTATTGTTATGATGTAATAAACTGATCCCCCACTAATTACTACTTAATAATATAATGCATCTTTTCTTCCTCTAGCTATGAATCAAATAAGAGGATAGATTGGATTCTATAGCCTTGGCTGGAAACCAGTCTACCGCAGAAAGCAATGGCAACCTACTGCTGGATAATCTTCTGCCCAGTCAGTTATGTCTCTTTTGAAACATGATCACCAAAACGAGTATCATGTATGGCACTTATACTGACTGACAGCCTGATAAATCTGACATTGCCTGAATGAATTCATTCAGAGGACGAAACGGGCCGGTTAAGTACAATTTTTCTTCTCGTTTTTATGCAACTTGTCTATCTGAGAATATTGCCTGGGATGTGAGTTGTGGTGCATTAGATATCGGCTCGGAACGAGAAATCGGGGAGCCGAGTTCGAATTCCAGTTGATTTCATTGCATTCACTTATGCGCAAATACCTTGGGGAAGGTATTAATCCGTCTATTCCTTCCAGTTTATGGGTTAAATAACAGGACAGATTGGGTTCTATAGCCTTAGTCGACAACCAGTCTACTTCAGAAAGCAATGGCAACCTACTGCGGGATAATCTTCTGCACAGTCAATCATGTCTCTTTCGAGACATGATCGCCCAAGCGTATATCACGTATGGCACTTAACTGATTGACTGAGAATATTTACACAGATACACACATATTCACACACACACGCACACACATACACACACACATGCACACTATTCTTTAGTTTCATTTCGAGAAGGATAAAGGTTACTAAATTAAAATTTACAGTCCATCTGAGAATATTTACACAGATACATACACACGCACACACTATACTTTATTATCATTTTGAAAACGATAAATGTTACTAAATTAAAATTTCCATATAATTCGTCTCTTCTACAAATACACTCTGTCTGAGAATCTTTACACAAATACACACACATTCATACACACAAACACACACACACAGACACACACACGCACACACTATTCTTTATTATTATTTTGATAAAAATACTGGTTACTAAATTAAAATTTTCATAAATGTCCGGATGTATATACATTAAAAAACATTTTGAAAATCTACGAACCCGGATGAAATATAAATATCAAACGAATATAAAAGGATTATAAAAATTAAATTGTATTAAAGTACAGAAATTTAAAATAATATATATATATATATATATATATATATATATATATATATATATAGACACAAAAAATATCACAATTATTACCATTCCATAGAAGAAACCAAGCAGCAAAAACTCTGAACTCTCAACTATAAGACTGAATGCTCTTACTACTAAAAAATAGCACTCATACACACTATTTAATTAATCGAGCACTAATCAATATCTCCGCAAAAAAGATATTTTACTCTGAACTAAAAAATATTAAGCAAACTCTCGTTAATAATGAATTCCTAAACCACAGTCCAGATGAACAAATAAGACGATATTTCAAAAACCTAACTAAATATCCTAAAAATCATGGTTCTTCCACAAAGGAACTAAAAATATCAAACTCTTTTGTTGCAATCAGATGCACGCAAACTAGAAACAGCAGGAAAAAAATCAGAAAAAAAATCTCATTCTCATTAATATATCATCCGTGAATTCTAACAAAAAATTAAAATTAATAATATATTAAAAATATAAAATACAACTAATTTAGTAATCACATATAACTCTTCTTCACCAACTGATGTAATATGTAATCCAACATTATATATATATATATAGTCTCTTGGGAGAATATATCTCCAACAATGTATACGTAATGAAATATGTTGAACATTATTTTTACCGATACTCGTATTTAAGTAGATATTCTGTTTTTAATTGAACAGTATTTTTATATTTATATCTACCGGCCTGATTATTTATGATAATTTTTTTTATTACGAAAATATGTGCTACCCAGGGGAAGCATACCATTTGATCTGGTATCGTCTTGACCACTGGACCATGGATAGCCTCTTGATCAGATCCGGTTTTTAACATGCTTATATAACACAATTTTCGATTTACCGCAAACAAGCATATCTGCTCTGAAATGTATCGTAATGTCAACAAATGTAAAAATGTTACGGAAGTTAACGAATTTTAACGAAACTTGGTTTTAAGCAACCAACAATTTGTAATGAATTATTTTGAACATTATTTTTACCGATACTCGTATTTAAGTAGATATTCTGTTTTTAATTAATATTAATTAGTATATATATATATATATAACGTCTTACATTACACATGGCTGACTATTCATCCATTTCTAGATATCTAAGACTACTTTTTTCTACAGTACGAAATTTAAGTACTTGGGAAGTGTTCTAACGGAAGACGGATAATGTGACACTGAGATCCAAAGGCGAAATGGAATGGCCAAGGACGCATTCCAAAAGTTGAGCAGAGTATTAAGAGGCAGAAAAATGTCTCTAGAAATGAAAAAGGGAGTACTGGGTTGCTATGTGATCTCTTTCCTTTAAAATGGCAATGGATGCTAGACAATATCATCAAAGATTAAAGAAAAACTTGAAGCAATTGAAATGTGGTTCTACAGAAGGATGCTTCGAATATCATGGATCAAGCATGTAAGTAATGATGAGGTTTTAGAAAGGATGGAAACGAAAAGGAAATTAATACTGAGAATAAAGACGAGAGAACTAAATTTCTTGGGACATGTATTGAGGAAGGGTGACCTGGAGAATCTGATACTAATAGGACAGATAGAAGGGAAAAGAGACAGAGAAAAGCAGCGGATAACATATTTGAATGACTGAGTAGGTGGATTGTAAATCAGGGTTTTGGTGGGGTAACAGGTGAAAATGTGCTGAGAGCCACCAGGGATAGGGAGACGTGGAAAGCTATGATCGTCCTGAAAGGATACTACTCATCGTCGTCGTCTTGCGGCCTTAGCCGAGAGGGAATTCATCACAGTCCTCCAGTATTCCCTGTGCATTTGGAACCCTAGCGCAGGTTTTGTAGCGAAATTCATAATCTTCTCAAAACGCTGAATACTTGATGCATCGCCGGGGCGACCAAGACTAGATGTTATTTAACACATAACTGGAGGAAAGTGACGGATTAATACCTTTCCCAAGGGTACTAGTGCTTAAGTTAATGCAGGGTGCTCAACAGGAATTCGAACTGAGCTCACCGATTTCTCTTTCTAAGCCGACATCCACTGCACCACAATGCACATCCGTCACTGAACGCTTACAGCGTCTTGTATTCCCAAGTAGTCACCCATCTCGGTACTGACCAGGGTCACGTTGCTTAACTTCGGTGTTGGAACGAGAACAGGTGTATTCAACGTGATATGCCGTCATACGACTCATAGAAGCAGAAGAATGATCGATAACACAACTATTCTACACCAAGAAAACAACAAAAGCAAACTACAGACCCTCGAGGCAATATTCATTAGAAAAATGTAAGCCATGAAATAACAGAATCATCTATGAATACAGTAGTAATGTTCTAAAATATTTATAAAAAAAAAACAGTTTATTCTTTCTTTAACACGTGCATGAACATGACATTGCAGTATAAAACAATTTCATTGTGGAGAATTTTCCCTATCTAATGAAGTCTAAGCAATTTGTCAATCATTACATCCAAAGCAAAAACATTTACAGTAATTTTGAGCATCACAGATTTGCTGATTATTTTTGTTACCAATACCAAAGATGATCTCGGAAAAAGATTTAAAATAATTTGGAATATGAAGAAATGGATAATAAAATAAACTGTAAAATTTACAGCCCATTTCTTCCACCTGTCAGTTATAATACGCAAAAGATTATCCGAGAAAAGGAATTGATGTTATTAAGAATATGCAGACACAATGTTTTGAAATTATTTAATCTGAGATGCCTAAAAGAAAATTGGCTGGCTGAATACACACACACATATATATATATATATATATATAGTATGTCAAAAAATTTCGAAAAATCACATTTGTTCGTTTCGGAATTGTTTGTCATACGATATATATTTTATTGTGTAAAGTGATAATACTATTGATATCGAGCCTCCATGTTTACCAGTTTTAATATTACTACAGAAAGGGAC
Source organism: Ascarosepion bandense (assembly GCA_037127315.1). Lineage (NCBI taxonomy): Eukaryota > Metazoa > Mollusca > Cephalopoda > Sepiida > Sepiidae > Ascarosepion > Ascarosepion bandense. The sequence goes on along the minus strand of JBBBDQ010002136.1, from coordinate 68,821 downwards.
CTTATGTATAAGGGTATTCTTAATTTTCCCACCTCATATCTCTATTCCATTTCAACCTTTTAGCTATGTATTTTAAAAATAAATAGCTACAATCCTAAACACTGGGATTTTCAAGTCTAGACACTGGGATTTTTATTACCAGTTTCTAGGCTTGAAAATTAATTGGCAAAACCGGTTGCATTTTTTAATACGATGTCATTAAAATTCTCTATTTTCCTACCTATTACTATGTTTTGTCCGGTCAAAAATTCATTTACACACACACACACACACACATACACACACACACACATATATATATATATATATATATATATATATATATATATGGCTATCTGTATGCGTTTTCTAGACAAGGAGCCAGATAGATGCATAGAAACATATATATCCAATGTTGCATGTGTATGCATTTACCCAGTCAAAACAAGATAATCTCTCTTCCGTTTTCTTTCTCTCATTTAAATATATATATATATATATTGAGGGATGTTGTACGTGGGCGAATTTCTATTTATCTCCCTTTCTGTCTGCGGATATATATATATATATATATATATATATATATATATATATATATATGACATACATTATCGATATATGGATGAACATGTACGTGTCGAAAATTTATTTTCCTACAGTACTAGGCAGGATTAATGTGGTTCCTCGCCAAATGCCGATATGGATTAGATGGATTATATCACGAGATCTATTTTATACCACTCTGTAGTTTGGGATTTATTGTGAGCCAAAAAATTAAAAAAAAAACAACTTTCCATTAGTGACACTGACTGTCCGGTATTATAGGATGTTTAGAAAAACCCTTTTCATCCTCCCCTCCTCGTTTGAACGCAAAAAGCTTCTTATTTCTGAACAATCACATCTGGAAATAAATATATCCTTCTCTTTGGCATTTTCAAATATTCATAACACAATGTAATCGCACATATATCATTACTATAAGCCTAATTCTGTTCTACGTTCATAGCTATAATCCGGAGATACATGCGCAGATAAATAAAAAGTTCCCGAAAAACCCAGTATTGAAATCTGAAGTTGGTGAATTCTTCCACACATGGGGCACAAGTTTCGCACTATGTCGGGTAGTAAATACTCGTTATTACAATTTCTCGAATGCACAAGACTATTGATGTAATAACAATGCTCAAAATAAATAATTCGTAGTATAGTAGCGGATAAGAAATTAATTAAAATCAACTCTCTTCTTCATTTTTACGAAAATTCACAACGATATCTGAAATCCTGGTTTTCCCAAATAACGAAAAGGTCTAAACTATGTTTCGCAAGTAGGAGTTAAAATGATTTTTGACCAATGGGAGCGATTTGCAAGACTTGATGATTTAGCGATCTAGTACAAAATTCAAAAGGACATAAAAATGAATTCGTAGCGTCAGTGACTGAGGGATGGGAGCAGCGAAAGTGAGACAAACATCTAAAAATGTAACTTCCACTTCAAGCGACTCGGACATTGTCCCCTATCTCTTTCTCCTTATCTCTTTCAACAATTACTACTACGAACATTTTGATATCCTTAACAATTACTACTACGAACTCTTGATATCCTTAACTTTCTCATTGAACATTAATTTATACGAATTCTTATTATTCCTCCTTTTAATAAATTTCTATTTTAACATTCAAAATGTATATTTTATTATTCCCCTCTTCTACACTAATTCACACAATCTAACTGAAAACCAACCTTCTGATGATGAAAAACCTTCCGATGATAATTATGTATAAAACCTGTAAGCTGTAATTAGTTCGGTTAAGTCTGACACAAGGTCGAATCAGAGAAACATTAACCAGCTTCCTACGCTACAGCATCTATTCCAAAAAGGGTATAGACTAAAAATTAACGTATGGATTAATAAAAAAAAAATGTCGGTTTAAAACTAAACCTATTACTTCTTTAGAGATTTTATGTTAACATTTCGGATAGAAAATTGAGAAGATATTCTTCTATGTGCCTTGTCCGTTCAGGACGTAGGAAATCATGGCCTTACACGTCTTTTTATTCTTGGTGGTTTTTCGCGCACTTTCTCCTGAAACACCACGCAATCCCCGTTCTGTCATCCATCTGCTCAAGCCTTTCAAATATGGTTTTCACTGCTTTCCTTTATATCATTTCCCTCCATCCAGCCTGTTAGTATCGGGTTCTTCAAGCACTCTTTCCTCATTGCATGTCCCAGGAACATAAGTTGTCTCTTCCGGATGTTCAATATTAGTTTCCTTTTATTTCCATCCTTTCCAAAACCTCATCATTGATCACATGCCCGGTCCATGAATGGTTCTAGCAAAAAATATGGACAACTTGCATTCCGTGAATCGGAAAATAGAAAATTAGAGGAGAGTAACATCTTTTTCTCTGCTATAAAGCACGCATCATTAAACACACACAAACACATCATCATATTCACTAACACACACACACACACACACACACACACACACACACACACATATATATATATATATATATATATATATATATATATATATATTCCCTTTTTCCTTGATATAGTTATATGAATCTGCCATTTCTCTTCCAACAGTTTCTTTATTCTGTAGAATTCGCTCCGTTTACTGGCTTCCCTGATAGCTACAATTCCTCGCCCGCAAATCAAATAAAACATCAATTTCCATCATATATTTTCTTGAATATCCTTCGTCTTTCACATTTCCTCACTTCCCACCAAATATATATATATATATATATATATATATATATATATATATGTGAAAGACGAAGGATATTCAAGAAAATATATGATGGAAATTGATGTTTTATTTGATTTGGGGGCGAGGAATATATATACTCTCCAGTCAGGCCCAATGGGAATAACCTGTGTAGAACCAATAATTCTATCAAACATTTTCCCATCATTTTTTAGTGTAGGATCCAACGTGTGTGTGTGTGTATATATATATATATATATATATATTATTATTATTATTATTATTATTATTATTATAATTATTATTATAAGTACAAAATTTTATCACACCCTGAAATATAGTTAATTTCATATTTACAGGCACTTATTTAAACATGATAGATTCAAAATAAGAAATGCGGAAATGACCGACGGTTTCAATCTCGTTTTTCATCATGGTCAACTGGGACTTTTCTAATTCTTCAATATTTAAAATATGAAAGCTGAAGACTAATCATAACGAATAGGGAAAAAAGGGGGCGGGGCAGCGGTAGGGGCCAAATGGTAATTATGTGAAGTCAAATCACACAATCTTTCTGTTTACAGACAGACGGGGTCCTAACTTTGATCTATTGTAACTCCAACGCCTGTAAACAAAACACTGAGTGTGACCCAGGCAACACAGTGAACTGGTACACACTGAAGCTATTCACACAATTTCTGCTACTCATCAAGTTTTCAGCGATTGCTGACCGGGAAGTGTTCACAACTTAACTCGCACGGACATCCGTTTCGAGAATTCTTAATGGCACATGTTGTTTAATTCTGTAATAAAACTCTGTCACGTCTTTCCTATGTAGTCATTACCACAACTATAGAAAGATTTATAGATAACAGAAGAATATGATGGTGTCGAAGTAAATTTTTCTTTTTCATAGACGGAAAAGCAGAACGTGTGCTAAAATGGACCCTAATCCGACCAATATATATATATATATATATATTACCTGTCACATTTCTGATCAGAGTACCATTAAACAACATTTCTTAGAAAAACATAGTCATGTAGGTTATATCAGTCACATTTTAGTCAGCAACACAATAATCTTCACTCATACACACAGTAAAAAGAACCTTCAGAGATTGGAGGCCATTTACATTAAATCCAAACAACCGACACTTAATAAAATCACGTTTAAATCTGGTTATAACACATTACATTGAATATAAATACATGGTGCTGTTATCATTACGAGCTCTCACGCGGTGTGACGTCATAGAACCGCATAACAAATATACGAACTCCGATTGCTATTTTTTGGTAACTCTTATTGTTGCTTAGCAAAGTTTTACACAAGATAAAATCGTTGCTGATGGAGAATGTTTCTATGTTAACGTCCTTGTAACCTCTCTGAAGATGGCTCATGTGAGCCGAAAGCTTAGAACCAACTTAATAAAAAATTATCCAAATGTTAGAAAATTTTTGTCTTTATTTTCACCTGAAATTAATGCCAAAATACGATGTTTAGAACGGTTCCTGATTAAACATAATAGACATTCATTGTCTCTTATATTTAACATCATATGTTTAGAATATATATATATATATATATATATATATATATATATATTCAGATTTCATTTGAATGAAAGTCAAGATGTGTTGGTTAACTTTTTTGTGATATTTCTCGTGATCATGTTTTTTTTATTTTCTTATGACAAATTATATAAAAATTGTCGAAATGTTTTGTTTATCCGAGCTCTTTGGCTTTATTTTTAGCCATTTTCAAGGATAAATATTATACGTGTAACAGAATGTGAGTGATATTATTGACATTAATGAGTGTTGGGTTTTTCTTTTTTATCAATAAATCCTCCATCACATTTTGTCTTTTTTGGCAAGTTCATGATGCAATGATATTTGTTTTCAACAAGAATGTTTCGGGGAAGTTTTGGTAGGTCTTCATGTGTGTTTAAATGAGATATAATTGAGCTCTATTTAGAGAGATTCAATAGGTGATTTGTTTTTGTTTTTTTTGAAGATGAGTTTAACTGTTTTAAATTTTTTATAATAGATGATTAATTTACTTTTTTTGTTTAAGTCGACAGAAGTTGCGTATTTTCGGATGATGCTTCGAATTTAAGATCTGTACTGTTAATAATTGGTAATTTATATTTAGGCAACAATTTTTCTTTTAAACATGTCAGATTAAATAAACTGCAAACATTACGTTTGCTTATTTTTAATCAGATGTGTTTATACTCACGGATAATCTTTCGCGTATTACAATCAAAAGATGTAAAAAATGAGATGTAACGTTGACAGATGTTATTTTAATTCATTTCTCAAGGTACCCAAATACTTTCAACCTCTTTCTGCGATCATTTTAAGGGGTGTGAGTTAAGGTAACAATTGTAATCGTTAAACTGTGTTGCTAAAAATTACTGTATATTTTTTCTGCTTCAAATATGACGAGCATGCAAACAATGATGTTTAAAAGAAAATTTGGTATCTAAATACAAATATATAAGTATGGAAAGCCGTAGCTACTCTAGCATCTACGCATCGTTCATTCAGCAATGAATTAGAAAACTCTCAGCTATTGGGCGTGTATAATGATACTATACACGCTAAAAAGTCTGCCTTCTTCTACCGAGCGCCCATAGCTCAGAGGTAGAATCGCCGACTGACGCTAATTCGGTCCGGTTTCAATCCTCGATTAACAAGCAATTGTATGTATATATATACATATATATATATTGTAATTATATTATTATTTTGTAGAAAGTCTTTTTTTTTCTTACGTCGTTGCGAGACCTAAAATATTGCACAATGCACTTTTTGGGCCTTGAAAGACACATTAATTTGAAAATTTTGGCAAGAATCAAATAATGGTCGGATTTCGATGAGAATTTCAGGACTTATTCTTAATTGAGTGAAATAAATTGTAAAATAATTATTTTGTATAAAATATTGGTAAAAATATTTTTTTTTTACATCTGTTACCCCCCGCTAATTAATTTCCAGAAATGCTTAAAAATTCGACATTGGTCAGCAATAAGCCTAATATAATTAAATTCAGGAGTCATTGAGGAATGCTAATCAACAGCTTTTTTTCTCCAATAATCCCCGCCTTTTTAAATAATAGGTCCGAATTGCGAAAAATGCAATAACTATGCCAATTTTTATGTGGATACACTTTTGATTGCTTTTATGAACAATATAAATTAAGCATATCATAGCCTGAAAAACATCAATGAATAATTTATTTTTACAAAAATTATTTTCATTTTTTAAAATTTTTTATTATAATGATATAAAAAGTTTCAAAATTATTATTAAATTTCTTCCTCTATTTGGTCAGCTAGGGTAGGTAATTAATGCATGAAGACTACAATTACTAATCGAAAATTTGAAAGCTTAATACAAATGATTGACCCCCGTCAATTTTTAAAATAATTAAAACATTTTAATTGTGTGCATTTTGATTGCCCTATTTGTACAGGTGGCCGTATGTGATATTTATCATTAAAAGGTCACGTGATTCAAAGGTTGTCTTCCCGACATAAAAAATTAAATTCGTATATTTTTGACGCCTATTGCCCCCCTACTTAGTCTTATTGACAGCTTCCAGTTGCCATTACAGCTGTCATTGCCTGAGATAAACTCTGACACTAGGACTACCTTAAATGATAAAAGCTATTACCGAATATTTCAGACAGTAAGCAAGTACAATTGTTTAAAAACAGATAAAGGTAAGTTCTAATTTAAAAAATTGACTTCAATAACGTGTCAGCAATGTATATTTTATTTTTGCCAGATTGTTAAAACAGAAATGTGGCTACTGTTTACGGAAATGTGTCGATCAATCAAAAAATGGCGGTACGTTTAATTTTTTTTTTACTTTGAAAAATTTTAGATTCCAATCAATATAATTTCGGTTTAAAATACACAAGTGAATTTTGTTTACTGGAATTACTATATTTATTCTCTTGACTTTCAATTAAAGATAATTTTAAAGCTAAAATATAACTTATTTATTTTAAAAATTTCATTCTAAAATAAGGTATCGAAAATTTATACTGAAAAGTGGAGGTATCTATGCAAAAATGTTCATGTTTCAGAACAATACTGTTCTTCAAATGATATGTTAAAATATATGGTGAGAATGATTTATTTGGAAAATATAAGATGAATTTATGATTATGTGGAAAGTTAGAATGTGGTAGTTGAAGTATATTTTTGGGGGGTGCGAGACAATGTTTTTCAATCAAAAATGAGAAAGACGTGAAGATCTAGGTGGCAACATAAAGTAGGAAGGCCTGGTATCTAGACATGTCACTTTTGAATTTTGTCTGGATAAGATATATTGGGACCATAGATTATTTGAATGGGTAGAAATAATTTTTATCAGCAGTTTGGATTTATTTTGTATTAGTAATATAGCCTGGTGTTGCTCGGGTGTAATGAAAGCTTTAAAACTAATGCATGGTCCTGGAACACAGACCCTTTGAACGTTATCTCGAGAGACTAAAAATCAATAGTTCTGTCCAGTCAAAGCGAAACCGTAGACTGAAAGAAAAATGAATGGATGTAAATCAACTTTTGATTCCGGTATTTTGAAGGCTAAATAAGTCCTCTGAGTAAATGGTATCAAAGCTGAGACTGAGAACTACAATTATATCTCTGTTTACCAATTTACCTTTTTTCTCTCACTGAAAACACTTGCTCACTAGTGGCTGTTCTGCCGGACTTATGGCGGAATGGTGTTATATATATATATATATATATATATATATATATATATATTGATGTTATATATCAATATATATATATATTACGCTCTCAAACCCTGATTGAGCACTGGGTCGTGTTTCAATGCTGGGTTAAAAGCAATCGGAGTCTAACCGTACTGATGAGCTGTGATACAGCGAAACAGATCTGTCTGCTGATGAATATATATATATATATATATATATATTCAGTCAGTTAAGTGCCATACGTGATATCACACTTGGGCGATCATGTCTCGAGACATGACTGACTGGGCAGAAGATTATCCCGCAGTAGGTTGCTATTGCTTTCTGCGGTAGCCTTTTTGCCGACCAAGGCTATAGAACTCAATCTGTCCTGCTATTTAACCCATAACTGGAAGCAAGAGACGGATTAATACCTTTCCCAAGGGTATTTTCGCGTAAGTGAATAAAATGGATTCAACTGGAATTCGAACTCGGCTCCCCGGTTTCTCATTCCAAGCCGATATCCACTGTACCACAACGCACATATTACTCTGACAAAAAATATTCGTAAAATATACTAATGATTATATTAGTCTGTTTTTCTAAGATGAGGTATTTTAAATATTTAAACTATTTACATTATTCGAACTATTATATTTACGATGTAACGGCCGTTGTACGATCTGGCCATCTTCAGGTTGTGTCTATATTTTTGAGAAAGGGTTTTTGTATTTACTCAAACAATTTACACTTTTGTAGTGTTTTCCTCACCTTTGTTATCACATTCATGACGGCGTCAGGATTACGGTATGGCATTCTTCAGTTGATATGCGTTAGAGCGTCGAACCGAATCCTAATCCACCTAGCGATCCTTGACAAAATCAAACGGAAAATCTGTAATATGATCGATCCTGAGTTGGCAGCTCAGATAAAATTACTTTCTCACCAGAGCAACGTGGCTTCCCTGTGTCTCTTCTATAAATACTTCCCCGACTTCTGCTCCGAAGAAAGTAGTTCACTGGTGCCCCTATATATGAATTTATTCGTGCCACAAGATTAGCTATCATGTTCCACTCTTTTACTGTCAAACAAATAAAATGTAAACACAAATTCTACTCCATCAGCTTCTTTTCTTGCATTTCCCGACTATGGAGTTCCCTTCCGTTTGTTTCCCCGACAGCTACAATCTCGAAGAATTTAAATGTTAAGTCAATAGCCACCTCCTAACTCACTAACCTGCATCCTCTCTCCCGTGCTCCTTTCTGCGTCCACTCCACTCTCATCAGTATTCTAATTCTTCTTACCCACTTCTTGACACCTACTATAACCGGTCATTGTTTCTCATAACTTTCCTCCTATGTAACCCCCTGCACAACAGTGGCAGGAAAATGCCTTGCTTAGGGCCATATCATTATTAAAAAAAGAAGATAGATAGATAGATCAGGAAAATCAGATTAGATAGATAGATAGATAGATAGATAGGATAGGATAGATAGATAGATAGATCAGGAAAATCAGATTAGATAGATAGATAGATAGATAGATAGATAGATAGATAGATAGATAGATAGATAGATCAGGGAAATCAGATTAGATAGATAGATAGATAGATAGATAGATAGATAGATAGATAGATAGATAGATCAGGAAAATCAGATTAAATAGATAGATAGATAGACAGATAGATCAGGAAAATCAGATTAAATAGATAGATAGATAGATAGATAGATAGATAGATAGATAGATAGATAGATAGATAGATTCTCCAAGAATTTAAATGTAAAGTCAATAATCATCTCCTATCCAATTAACCTCAATCTCTCATGCTCCTTTCTCCGTCCACTTCACTCTCATCACTTTTCTCATCCTTCTCTTACCCCATTCCTGACACGCACTAGAACCTGTTACTCTTTCTCATAACTTTCTTTCTATGTAACCACCTGCACACCGGTGGCAGTAAAATGCCTTGCTTTGCGCGATATGATTATATGGAAAAACTTTATTTAGTTCAATGTGTTAGATCTAGTCCCCTGTTCCACGCCTTTTTCTAGATATACACTAAAATAACTTAACTTTTTATGTTTTTGTCGACATGTCACTTGAATGAAAGCTTTGAGTAAAGTAATTATATTGACTTGACTTAAATAATGTGTCAGTTCAATAATCTGACCATACACAGAAAAATTGTGTAAATATGTTTTTTTAAATAATATTGAGACGCTATTATTTATTAAATTTCCGTCTTTGTTATTATAAATTTTATGGGTATTTCAGCTTGTTTTTCAATTTTCTTCTGAATACTTTCCAAACCTGCTACATCTTTAGGGGTATTTATAGCAACATTATTTCATTTCTGGTTCTTTATTATCGTAACAGTAAGTGCAATTTTGAGTCTTTCTTTGCACCGTAACATGTATTAGATCTTGGCGTTATGTCTAAAAGATAGATGCTCTATTCTTCAGCAATACTTTTTTGTAAAATAATTTATGTTTAATAGATATTTGGTCTGTAAATTTAAAGTTACATCAAGGTCTCTGTTGAAACAGTTTTAATAGTTAATCTTCTTATTCTAGGACACACTGGGTTCATCACCAAATCCTTTCCTCGGATTTATTACCGCTATATATATATATATATATATATATATATATATATTATAAGTTATAATTTAGAACATGTAGAGATTATCATTTAAGTGTTTTTATTCATTTTTGTATATATATATATATATATATATATATATATATATATATATATATATATATTAGCTATATACGCTGGCGTTCGTAAATTCTAAGCGATTCGGTGGTTTCTGGCGTACCCTGGAAATTGATTCCCAAAAACTTTTGCGTAGATCAAAGCCGCATGTCATGACGGACAAGTGACCCAGTTTTGGTTGGAATTGAACCTAGGATTTAGGAGGAGTAAGGTTCGTTAGATTGGAGAAAAACTCTCTCTCTCTCTCTCTCTCTCTCTCACACACACACACACACACACACACACACACTAGGGTCATTCAATTTTTCGGTATAAGGACTTCTAATAGAGATAGAAGCTTACATTTTTCAACGTAGTCTCCCAGCAGTGTCACACACATTTCCCACATGCGCACAAGCTTCCGTATTCCCTCAGTGTAAAAATTTTTGAACTTATGCCTCAGCCAATCGCTCACTGCACTTTTGACTTCATCGATACTTTCAAACTTCGAATCACTTGTGAAAGCTTCAAGGGACCTAACAGGTGAAAGTCTGAAGGGGCAAGGTCTGGGCTGTAAGGGGGATTAGGGAGCAATTATCAGCCCAGCTCGTTAATTTTTGGCACCGTTTGGGCTGCTGTGTGAGAACTTGCGTTGTCTTCGGGAAGACAAGGTCATCATTGACAATTTTGTGTGCTCTCCCAACATGTATACTCAAAGTCCTTCCAATGTCATCCACTGTCACCCTTCTGTCAGACCTCACTTCTGTAGGCCTCCTAGGCCTATCTTCCTCCTCAACAATGCTCCGTCCTTCTTTAAACAATTTAGCCCACTTGTAGACATTTTTTTGTCTGAAACATGTGGCATCATACACAGTTGACATTTTCCTATGAATTTCAACTGGTTTGCACCCTTCAGCAACCAAAAACATGATAACTGATCTTTTTTCAATCCTGGAGCATGCTAATTGGTCGGCCATCTCCAAAACTCTCATAGTTTTTTTTTCAATCTGCAAAAAAATTAAATCCCTTTGAAAAAGAAATAAAGAATTTTTTTTTATAAAGTAAGCTTCTATCTGTATTAGAAGTCCTTATACCGAAAATTCACCTTATTTATTGAATGACCCTTTCACACTCTGATTGAGCACTCTAGAAGAATGGCAGATTTTGAAAAATAGTAGCTACTCCGGTATGTACTCATCGCCCATTTACTAATGAATTAGAGCACTCTGGCTATTGGGCGTGTATAATGATAATGTATACGCTAAAAAGTCTGCCTTCTTCTATCTAGCGCCCATAGCTCAGCGGTAGAATCGCCGACTGACGCCACTTCGGTAGGGTTTCAATCCTACATTAACAAGCAATCAGAGTCTAACCGCACTGATGAGCTGTGATACAACGAAACAGATCTGTCTGCGGATAACTATATATATATATATATATATATATATATATATATATATATAATGTTGTAAATGAAGTATTAAATACTATCATTTGCCAGCTTAATTAAATATGGTTTTATGAATAATGAACAAATTGTTTGACGGTATATTAATAAATAATCAATAAATACCAACGGGAGCCACTACTTACAGCCAGTATATGTAACATCCATGTTTATCAATAGATAATTCGATGTATATTTTTTGTACTGTTGCCATGGCGCAGCTCGTGCCTCCGAACTCATTTTAGAACCGTTTCTAAATACACCGCTCCATTTTATTTTTTATTCGATTTGATTTTCTGTGAAGTCCATTTTTTTATGCGAAATATTTGGCACTAAGCCGAATTACATATACAGCGTTGCACCTGAAAATTGGTGCAAATGTTATTCTTTCATCCGGATCTTTCAGAGGAAATGAAAGGAAAAAAATAAAACGGTTTCGTTGATTTGGAAGCAATGTCGGAGCGACGAAGCTGAAAGATTTCCTAGCGGTTTGATTGGTGCTTCTTCCACTTGAATGAAGACTGACGTCTGGGAAAGAATTTAAATAAACAATGACCGGTGGAGTTTGGGTTGTGTTTTATTCCGAGATGCATTGCCCGCCGTTATTGAACGAAGATACCAGTTAAGGGTTATAATTATTGTGACTCAAAACAGCCTTATTAATATTCAGTAGATATAAAAAAAACATTTTCTTTAATGAAATGAATAATAATATAATACGTCTTCGTATCTGTATCGTTCAGTTTCCTTACATGGCAACAGTACAAAAAATATACATCGAATTATCTATTGATAAACATGGATGTTACATATACTGGCTGTAAGTAGTGGCTCCCGTTGGTATTTATTGATTTGTTAATATACCGTCAAACTATTTGTTCATTATACCATTATTTATAAAACCATATTTAATTAAGCTGGCAAATGATAGTATTTAATACTTCATTTACAACATTATTTATATATATATATATATATATATATATATATAGTTATCCGCAAACAGATCTGTTTCGTTGTATCATAGCTCATCAGTACGGTTAGACTCTGATTGCTTGTTAATCTAGGATTGAAACCCGACCGAAGTGGCGTCAGTCGGGGAAGGCAGACTTTTTAGCGTATACATTATCATTATACACTCCCAATAGCCATAGTGCTCTAATTCATTAGTAAATGGGCGATGGGTACATACCGGAGTAGCTACTATTTTTCAAAGTCTACCATTCTTCTAGAGTGCTCAATCAGGGTGTGAAAGGGTCATTCAATAAATCAGGTGAATTTTTGGCATAAGAACTTCTAATATAAATAGAAACTTACTTTTTTAAAAAATTTTCTTTATTTCTTGTAGCTATGTGTAGATTATCTACAGTATATTTAATAATGAGTATATTTATTTTTACTATTATTATAGGACTTCTGTTAGGTTCTGTTGATTTTTTTTATCGAAACATTACAATTTCTACATTGTTTTTTTAAATAAAAAAAAGATTAAATATAATCTAAGCAAATATAAATAATATATGCAAATAAAAATATGAATAAGAATATTATATAGGAATTAAAATATAAGTAATACATGGAAATTTATATATAAGTAATATATAGAACTTAAAATGTATATAAAATATTCAACTTAAAATATAAAATAATTAAAATAAGAATAATATAGATAATTAAATTGTAAATAATATATACAAATTAACATATGAATATTATATTCGAATCAAAATATGAACAATATATGTTAATATACATATGAATAATATAAGAGAATTAAAACGTACGTAATATATGCAAATTAAAATGTAAATAATACTAACAAATTAAAATAGGAAAAAATCATGCAAATTAAAATAAAAATAACATACAAATAAAATAGGAATAATATATGCAAATTAGTATAGGAATAATATATGCAAAATATGAGTGATATATACAAAGTAAATAAAATAATACATACAAATTATATATAACTATTATATTCAAATTCAAATATGAAGAATATGTACGAATTAACAAAAGAATAATAATGCAAATCTACATAAATAATATATGGAAATTGAAATATAAAAAATCGATATAAATTAAAATATAAATATGTTAAAAGTAACAAATGAATGAAATATTCAAGTTAAAATAAGAATAATTTATATAATTAAAATATGAATAATATATGCAAATTAAAAAATAATATATGCAAATTAAAGTAAGAATAATATGCAAATAAACTAGGAATATCATATGCAAATTAGAATAGTAATAATATATGCAAATTATATGTAAATAATATATACAAATTAAACGTTCTTGAAGAGGATGGAAAACGAAAACAAAATCAATACTTAACATCAGGAAAAGACAGCTGAAGTTTTTGAGAAATGTAAAGAGGATAGAGGTCTTGGAGAATCTGATACTTACACGTCAGACACAGGGATATGGAGAAAGGGGAAAGAAACGCGTAACATATTTAAACGGCTTGAGAAAGTGAATGGCAAAGCAGGGTTTGCGTGAAGCAAGAGGTGAAAGCCACTAAAGATTGGAAGATATGGAAGGACATGATCGTCTATGTCCTGACAAGGCACAGCATATAGAAAAAGACAGTGTCTAAAGTTTACAGTACACATGAAGAGGAATTCAAATATACGATCAACGTATTAAAAAACTCGCTAAAAGAAACAATAAAACTACAGTTCCTGCATGTAAAACAGTATTTACATTATTCTAACTGCTGTGCTCATCTTTTTCGCAATTACTCCGAAGTTTTCGCAGTGGTACCCTCCGGCTTTCTTCAGCTGCTAGTAATTTCATACCAATCTCTTTAATATTATTTGGTTCAAGTGACAGGAAACCTATGACGTGACCTAAGGAGTTCTGAGTTTAATACCAGGCTACAGCAGTGGTGAAAAAGTAACTTACAGGGTTAGAGAGAGATAACCAATGAAAGGATTCGGTTCGAAATTCCTAGAACCCGAAGAAGGCTGCAGCGTAAAACAGCCGAAACGTCGTACAAATGGCAATAAAGATGAGGACAATAGTCCGAATGATGTAAATACTGTAAATATTACCTCATCTCAGAAATATAGAAAAATAAAATGATCTATTATTAAACGTCATACAAATGGCAACAAAGATGAGGACAATACTCCGAATATTGTAAATACTGTAAATACTACATCATCTCAGAAATATAAACAAACAAGCATTATAGCCTGGCATTGCGCATGTGTAATGAAAGCTTTAAAACTGATCCATGTTCCTGGAGCTCAGACTCTTTGGACGTTGGCAGGAAATACTAAAAAGCAATAGGTATTTCCAGTTAAAGCGAAACCGTAGACTGAAAGAAAATGGATGGATGTAAGACAAATTTTGATTTTCTGGTATCGATATAAAATCTTTTTCGTCGTAAATTGAATTTTGAAGGCTAAATAAGTCCTCTGAAGGCTGAGACTAAGAACTACAATTATATCTACTTAGAGCCAAACCCGGAGCAAAAACTAAAATAAAAGGGCTGAAAGAAATACAGACATACAGGAAGATAAACAAACACACACACAAACATCTTACCTTTTATATATATATATATATATATATATATTATTGATTCTCTGCACTATTGTAAGAACTGCAACCTTGAAACTTCTGAATATCGTTTCTTATGTCTTTGTCTATGAGTGTATCAAATGTGATTAAAATCGGACCACTCCTTCTATGACCCGATTTTTTCGATTATCGATTTTCGATATTTATCGGGGGTATCTCGACACAAAACCTAGCTAAGAACACTCGCAGACGCTTATAGTACAACTGTGTAAAGTTTCAAGAAAATTGGTTCAGTCGTTTCGGAAATTAAGGATATAGCAATTGACAATTTATGCGATAAAATTTGACTGGAAAGCAAGAAACGGGTAATGAGTTCAACCATGGAGACGTACCAGAGAAGAAAATGATAGCATACACCTAGACATTTCACCAGTGAAATGACGAGACTTAACAGCCGATGTAGTACGGCATATGAACTAATAAAACCTAAGCGCCATTGAAAAAAAGGTCAGCAAATCTACATTAAAGTATTTATAAAGAACAAAGAGGGAAGCAGCTAAGTCACGATGGTTGGAAATCCACTCAAATTGAGATAGCAGGTTAGGACCGAAAACGTGTCAGTTTCAATGAATCTACCTTACATCTAATTAAAATTGAGTGTAGTTTCGAACAAAACTAGCATTTTAAACATGTAACGTTTTTAGATTTGAAATTTGATAATCTTTACGGGAGAGAAGTAAATTTTGTAAAAATTATCTTGCCTGAAACGAAGGCATATTGTTTGTGTTTAACGACAAATAAATGTATTTGTCTATATTTCTGAGATGAGGTAGTATTTACAGTATTTACATTATTCGGACTATTTTCCTCATCTTTGTTGCCATTTGTATGACGTTTAATTATAGATCATTCTATTTGTCTATATTTCTGAGATAAGGTAGTATTTACAGTATTTACATTATTCGGACTATTGTCCTCATCTTTGTTGCCATTTGTATGACGTTTAATAATAGATCATTCTATTTGTCTATATTTCTGAGATGAGGTAGTATTTACAGTATTTACATTATTCGGACTATTGTCCTCATCTTTGTTGCCATTTGTACAACGTTTAATAATAGATCATTCTATTTGTCTATATTTCTGAGATGAGATAGTATTTAGAGTATTTACATTATTCGGACTATTGTCCTCATCTTTGTTGCCATTTGTATGACGTTTAATAATAGATCATTCTATTTGTCTATATTTCTGAGATGAGGTAGTATTTACAGTATTTACATTATTCTAACTCATGTCCTCATCTTTGTTCGACGTTTCCGCCGTTGTCCACTCAGGCATTCGTCAGCTGCTAGGAATTTCGAAATGAAAACTTTATTACAATTACTGGGGTATATCATCTTCATGTCTTGCGTAGATTTTTCTGGGAATCATGAGTTATATCTCACTAACCCTGTAAGTTACTTGTTCCTCACTGCTGTAGCCTGATATTGAACTCACAACTCTTTGGGTCAAGTCATAGAGTTCCTGTAACTTGGCCCAAATTATAATAAAGCGTTCGGTTAGAAATTCCTAGGACCTGAAGAAGACTGGAATGTCGTACAAATAGCAACAAAGATAAGGACAATAGTCCTAATAATGTTTACATTATTATAATCTCAATATATTTCTTTTTGTCACACAGATATTAACGTTACTGACATATAGACACTCCTATTTCGTTTATAGTTAAAATACTCTTGGCACGCATTATTTTAGCATACATATACTTCTTCTTCTTCTATGTGCCCTGTCCCTTCAGGACGTAGGCGATCATGGATCTCCACGTCTCCCTATCCCTTGTGGCTCTTAGTATGTTTGCTCCTGTTGCTCCTGGCAACCCCCGTTCCGTCATCCACCTGATCAGATCCTGCAGATATGTTATCCGCTGCCTTCCTCTGTCTTTCCTTCCTTCTATCTGTCCAGTCAGTATCAGGTTCTCCAGGCTCTCCTTCCTCATTGCATGTCCCAGGAACTTCAGTTGTCTCTTCCTGATGCTCAGCATCAATTTCCTTTTTGTTGCCATTCTTTCTAACACTTCGTCGTTGCTTGTATGCTCAGTCCACGATATCCGTAGCATCCTTCTGTAGAACCACATTTCGGCCGCTTCCAGTTTTTTCCTCATTTTCGATGATATTGTCCAGCATTCACAGCCGTACTGAAGAACTGACATCACGTAGCAGTCTCGCACTCTTTTCTTCGTTTCTATTGAGATCTTCCTGTGCGTTAGTGTTTTGCTCATCTTCTGGAACGCGTCCTTTGCCATGCCAATTCATAATAAACATCTAGCGTTATTATTACACGTGGTACACACATTTAAAGAGACATAATTTTTTCCTCTAAATTTTAAATATTCATCAAATGCTTTATTACATCTGACACATATCTGGCCAATGAAATCAAACCTCAATCAACATGCTGTGTCTGTAGATTTTTAAAAATAATATATATATATATATATATATATATATATATATATAATGAAGTTTGTTTTTTCTTTAAAATTAATATAATTCATATTCCAACACGTAAATTTCAATGTTTTGAGATTTTCCCTCGTCATCAGGAAAGGTTCGCTCATTTTTGTGAAAATGATTTTCATTTTAATTTGTGAAAAGGATTTTCATTTTAATTTGAATTTTGTTTTTCCCACAAACATATTAACTCTTTAAATAACAAGCGTATTGTTATACGTTTGTTATTGAAAGAGTTAATATGTTTGTGGGAAAACAAAAAAAAACTTGTGTAGTTTTACTTTAATTAATCAGAAAATTGTTCTAATTATAATTTTGAAAATATAGGTTATATTTTTGAGGAATACAGAGTTTCCTCTTTCAATTTTATTGGTAAAAATTTTCAGGCAATTGACTTACCATGTAGACTGTTTTTTTTGTAAACATTGTCCGACTCGGAACGACAAATCGGGGAGTCGAGTTCGAATTCCAGTTAAATTCCTTGCATTCACTTACTCGCAAATACCCTTGAGAAAGGTATTAATCCGTCTCTTCCTTCCAGTTATGAGTTAATTAATAGGACAGATTGGGTTCTATAGCCTTAGTTGGCAACCAGTTTACCACAGAAAGCAATGGCATCCTACAGCAGGATAATCGTCTGCAAAGCCAGTCATATCTCTTTCGAGACATGATCGCCCGAAGCATGTATCACGTATGGCACTTAACTGACTGACTAACATTGCCTGATGATGAGGTAAAATCTTGAAACGGAAATTTTAGTATTGCAATGTATACTTTATTAATTTAAAGAAAAATGTAATCATAATTATATTATGCTCTGGGATATATGTTGTATTGAGCACTTTTTTTAAAAAAAATGCCGGAGAAATCAGAATTTTAAAACTGTCGGCTCGCTTCACACACACACACACACACACACACACACACACACACACACACATATATATATATAAATATATATATATTTCTTCATGTATATTATTCTGATGTTTGTACATTCAAATAGTTATTTAGAAAAGTAGGTACGGACAGGAAATTTTCAGCAGAATCTTTCAATACTGGCTGGAAGCAATCGGATGTCTAAACATACTAATGGGTGGTGACACAACGAAGCAGCACTGTCTTCAGATGTCTCTATCTATCTATCTATCTATCTATATATATCTATCTATATATATATATATATATATATATATATATATATATTCCATTTTTAAACGAGTTATATCACTACCCAGGTTTCTAACATGAGTGTTGTTCTCAGACGATTTTTAATAACTGATTTTAATGATTACCGTTTTTTTTTTAAGAACGTTCTTGTAACCGTGTTTTATCTGAAACTTCATGTGGCAGGGAATTTATGAACGCGCAATTTTAAAATTAAAATTGATTATGTTGTTCTCATCCATGGTTGTATGAACAGTTTCAATTTAAAAATTGCGCGTTCATAAATTCCCTGACACGGTAAAGTTTAAATAAAACACCGTTACAAGAGCGTTCTTTAAAAAAAACAAAAAAAAAACGGTAAACGTTAAACTTAGTTATTAAAAATCGTCTGAAATCACCACTCATCGTAGAAACCTGCGTAGCGAAATAACTCGTTTAAAAATGGAAAATATTCAAAAGTTCTACAATATAATTGTATCGAACACTTTTAATAAAAATGTGTACTGCTCTAACACTATTATGACCAGAAACTGAATATTAAAAATGAAAGAGAAAGAAGAAAGAGGAAAAAGAAAGAGGAAAACTGTATTTTCAAGGAAGCCAAGCATTTGTAAAATTATTGATTTCCTCTTGTCTGCTTTTTTTAACATTCTTTATCTGAGATTACAACTAAAACTTTCTCCATGCTTCCCCATATATATATATATATATATATATATATATTTAATGTTTAAATACTTAGTTTTTAGTCATAATATAATGAGACCAGTACACAGTCGCATTTAATGTGTTCAATAAAATTATATGGTAGAGCTTTTGAATATTCTTCATTTGTAAACGCGTTAATACGCGACCTAGGCTTCTAGCACGTGGTGTCTTAAGACACTACATGATAGAAACATAAGTCGCGTAATAACTCGTTTACAAATACGGAATATATATATAAATAAAATAACGTCTGGAGTGTGCAGATTACGCAAAACACACACACACACAGACACACACACACACACACTTATTCTCTCTCTTTCTCTCTCTCTCACACACACACATACACACAAAGAGACACTCACACACTCATCCTCATACATATATATATATATATATATATAAGGATGAGTGTGTGAGTACGTGTCTCATATATATATATATATATATATATATATATATATGAGAAAAAAAACAGGAAATTATAAAAATATAAACAGAAAAATATAAACAGGAATTCACACTATTACAAATGCAATATATATATATATATATATATATATATATATATATATTGCATTTGTAATAGTGTAAATTCCTGTTTATATTTTTCTAGCTATTGGTTAAACTGCAGAGAAAATGGATTTCTAGCTGTTGATGGCGCCTATTTATTGAGTCAGATTTTAAGGTCTAGCATGTAAACGTAACATATTCTTGCGAAAAATACGTTTTCATGCATCGAAGAAAGTTTCGCCAGTTTTTCAAAAAGTGATTTATATACTCTACCTATAAATGAAAACATAGTTTGTCTTGAAAGGACTTGTTTCTATATTAAACAAATACATATCATTTTCTCTAAAAGGTTTTTACATTCTATCAATAAATAATCACATATTTTTCTAAAAAATGATGTACTTTTGTATCGACTAATAGCACTGCACTTTTTCATAAAGGTTCTTACTTGTCTATTGATAATAGATAAAATATGTTTGTATTAATAAAGTCTATATTTCGATTGTGCATCGAGAATCTAATATTAAATTAATTCCGAACAAAACATACAGATGTTTGTTTGCGTGCGCAAACATTTCATACAGTGTATTTTTGGATTAAAATTCATAACAGCATATTCATATTTGTCAAAAAAAAAATGGCCTCCAGGTTCCAAGTCTTTTTACTTGTATGCAGAATTCATTGCTGAAAACGATGGCAAATAGTGATTTCTTAATATCAAGAAATCACGTTTTATCGTTGCAAGAACCAGATTTTTCCAGAATTGAAATACTGCTGCCATCTCTAAAGGAGATGACCAAGCATTTATTTCCAGCCTTGAGAGAATTCAAAATTGGTTATTTTTTTATTTTTTATTTTTAATCATTTCACCCCGAGCAGGGCGGAAACGCCACTGATGTGCAGGGGGTTACATAAATGTAAAAAGATTAATTAGAAAAGAGTGAGGAGTACAAACTAGTTAGAAAGGAACAATAGAAAGCAGGTGCGATGACAGATACATAGGTGGAGAGATAGGGAAGGTTATATAGGGGTGGGGAGAGAGCTAGAGACCAGTGGTTAGTAGATGAGTATTGACTTTGCATTTAAATTTCTGGAGGTTGTAGCCGTCAGGAAAGCAAGAATACGTGAGCGAGTTCCACAGGCGGGAAATGCGAGAGGAGAAACTGCAGGAGTAGAATTGTCCTCTGCATTTGGCTAACCTGACTGTGAATGGGTGGGACACAGTTGTCAGTCTGGTTGCACGAGTAAACACCTGTTGAGGAGGCATCAGTGACTTAAGCTCGTCCGAGCAGAAGCCATGAAAGTATTTATAGAACAAACAAAGGGGAGGCCACATTTCGACGATGGGGAAGTGGCTGCAGTCGAGTCGCCAGATCAGTATGCAGTCTTTTAGGGAAAAAGTAATTTAACCTCTAAAAGTTATTATATTTGCATAAACGCAATGTTCCATTCTTATAAAATGGTGTTCATTATTTAGTCCCACCAGTTACCCACTGCGCGCCGACACACTGGTAGTTGTGGTCGGCTGTGATTTTGACCAATATCCGCTTTCGAATCAAGTTTCGCAAATAGGGAATTCGCCATCGCGTTGCTGTACCTAGACGACCGCTACTAGCCGCAGCTGCGTGCGTTGTACGAGATCCATTCTGACAGCCACACGGTCAGCTTGGACACACGATGTTATTTCCACCAGGACTTTTTGTGTTCAATATGTGATTGTGTAGACTTCAATGTTAAACTCTTCAAATCAAAGATTAATCGTTAACTAACCTTTATTTTACTATAAATCTAACACTTCACTTACTGTCTATATCATAAACTCATCGTTCATAAACATTTCGAATGTATTACTCTACTTTAAGCGGTTTAGGGGTTTGTTTTGTGTGAGATTTAATTTAATCAGTTTATTCCGCGAAATAATTCGAATCTATAAAATACTAAAAATCTAATTTGTATGTATGTGTAATCAATATATAAAAAAAGGCAATCTGTGAGTCTGTGTGTGACTGTTCCCCATGCACTCATGCATTTTTTAATCTCTGTATATAAAAAGCAATCTGTGAGTCCGTGTGTGACTGTTCCCTATGCACGCGTGCATTTTTTAATCTCTCTCTATATAAGGCAATCTGTGAGACTGTGTGTGACTGTTCCCTATGCACGCCTACATTTTTTAATCTCTATATATAAAAGGCAAACTGTGAGTCTGTGTGTGACTGTTCGCTATGCAAGCCTATATTTTTTAAGCTACGCCATTCAAACTTTCTAGGGACATATGTCTACAGAGAAGCATAGTCAACACATCCTTTTTGAGTTTAAGTTCAGCAAATTTTCCCTCTCGTACTTTTTGGCCAATGGATATGATTGTTTACATTTGCTCCGTAAAACATACAAGATCTAAAATGGTTGCTATATTACGTCACAGAAATCAAATCACGCGTGTCAAACGCGACTAAAATATTTTTATTAAAAAAAAATGAGCCTTTATATTCAATTTTTTCCGACGATTTAAAAATTCATTTGTTCAACAAAACAATGTAAATATTTTTCTGGTAATTTTGAAACAAAAGAAATATTTTTAAAAAAGTTTTTTTCCAAAAAAAAACAAAATATGTAAAAAAACAAGTGCCAATGTTTAAATTAATTATTTAATTCTTTTTTTCAGATTTAATATTTCATACTTCAGAAAATAAAATTTAAAAAAAAAGTTTTTCTCGCTAAATATTTAATGCAAGAAATCAACTGTCTGTAATTCGTGGGGCATTAATGTAACTTTTTCCTCTAAAATTAAATATCTACGTTTTTAAATATTCATCGAAATTTTCTGAACTGCTAGCGTAATAGTTTTTATATTTCTAATTTCAATAACAAAATTTTTTTTTTTTATGTTAAATTCATTTAGTCAACAAAAAATGTAAATGTTTTACCCCGTAATTTTGAAACAAAAACAAACGCAATTCGGGCTGCTTTAAAATTTCCATCTACTCCTCTCATTGGCATCTTTTCCTACGACTAGAATGCCGTGATCTTGTGATACTTTACTTCTTTTTGTCGAGATTAAGTCACATGACAATCGCTCGGGAAATCACCCTTTATTTTGACGAAAGCGCCAGTCCCATTCTTTCAGCTAACAACAAACAAGAAAGAAGTTTGTGCACATTCTGCTGGGCCTTTGGGCCTCAGCAGTATCTGCCTACCGCCATGTTTCGCTGGAACACATACAAAATTCTGCCGTGTCGTAGGAACATAGATGAAGCCTGCCAAATATCTTTGGGATACAGATGAATTCGGCCACTTTAAATTTGGAATTATGACAATGATCGAACAGAAATATCTTCAATTTAAGATTTTTTACGCTTTTATTACGCTTACGGCATATCACGTTGAATACACCGGTTCTCGTTCTATCACCGAAGTTAAGCAACGTTGAGCCTGGTCAGTACTTTGATAGGTGACCATTTGGGAATACCAGGCGCTGTAAGCATTCAGTGACTGATGTGCGTTGTGGTGCAGTGGATATCGGCTTGGAAAGAGAAATCGGTGAGCCGAGTTCGAATTCCAGTTGAGTACCCTGCATTCACTTCAGCACTGGTACCCTTGGAAAAGGTATTAATCTATCACTTCTCTCCAATTATGTCTTAAATAACACGATAGGGCCCGGAGGCAACACATCTAGTGTTAGTGTCACAATAAAAACATCCTTGTTAGTCCTTGCGAAGCATCAAGTTTTCTGCTATTTGACAAGATTATGAATTTCGGTGCAAATTGCGCCAGGCTTCCAAATGTACAGGGAATAGTGAGTTCCACCTCGGCCAATGGCCGCAAGACGATGAAGATTTTTTTTCTTACTACTGATATTTTGTTTTTGCGTTGAACTTTATAGATATGTATTTCTCTATGTGTGGACAATTGTTTATATGTATATATGTGCTATTTGTGTGTGTTATAATTTTCTCTTTGAGAACAAGCGTTCATTCATTCATGTCATTTTTCCCTTCCACCTTACTTTTACATAGTGACCAGTCTTAATATTATTTACTAACTAATTATGGAATAGAAATAAGATATATTCCTTTTACAAAAGAAACAAGATATGCCCCTTCATATGTATGTGCCAAATTTCAGTAATTTGAGTAAAGACAGATTTTCTATTTGGAAAGGCATTATTTTGTTTTCAATAAAATCTCTTTATGGAGTCCTTGTCAGAATACGTCATTGGGACCACAATTTCAAGAATATAAAATACGTAGTTGACAGCGTGCTGATAGCAGACATAGAAAGAAAAATGTCGGACTTAATACAGAAGATAGCATGAGAAAGTGAGATGATAAGACTGAGTATAAACTTAAAGAAAACTGAATTTATAATCATGAGCAGAAAAGGAGACCCGAAAATGGCAACTACATTTTTTGGAAATAAAAAAAATTAATCAGGAAAAAATATAGAAATGCTTGGAAATGTTCTGAAAGATAATGGAAAGTGCGATATTTTGATCTGAAGAACCACTGGCATAGTTATGGACGCATTTCAAAAGCTAACCAGAGTACTGAGTGATCGGAAGATCTCATTGGAAACAAACAAAAGAGTGATAGACTACTATATGGATTTTATATTTATATTTATATTTTATATATTTTATAGACTACTATATGGACTTTTATATGGACTGATATGTGATATATGTCCTTTTATATGGACTGCCATGTGATAAATGTCCTCTTATATGGCAGCGAATATACACCGATCTGTTCATGGAAGAAGGAGAGGCTCGAAGCAGTGGAAATCAGGTTCTACAGAAAAATGCTGAGCATAACATGGACGGAGCACAAGAGCAACAACGAGTTGTTGGAGAGGATGCGAACTAGATGAAAACTAATACTTGACATCACGAATAGACACGTAATGAGGAAGGAGTACTTAAAGAATTTGATACTCACATGACGGATAGACGGAAAGACAGACAGAGGAAAGCAGAGTGGGACATATTTGAAGAGCTAGAGCAAATGAATGGGGCTGCGAAGCTTGAGAGAGATGCCAAGAGGAAAAATATTAAGAGCGACAAGGGACAGGATAAAGTGGAAGTCCGTGATCGCCTATTTCATAAAGGAACACGGTACATGAATAATGAAGAATAAATGGGGGAGCAAAGTTTGAGAGGGACACCAAGAGGAAAATATTAAGAGCGACAAGAGACAGGGTAAAGTGGAAGTCCATGATCGCCTACGTCTTGATGGGACACGTCACATGAAGATGAAGTTAGGAAAAAACACTAGTATATTTTATTCTAACTAGAATGTGGATGAAAATTATAAATATTCAGACTGAAACTCTTTTCATCTCTGTATTTTTCCGATATACAGCTTAAAGGGTACATAAAACCACAACGATTCAGGTATCTATTGTAAATTGAAACACAACAGAAATTAGTATCCTATTTAATTAGATTTTGACAAGGTATACTTGAGCTAGGGATGTTTTTTAAGCTTTTACACAATTTTTGATAGTAAATTGAGTGTTAACGTACGATACACATTCTTATATAACCCCGTGTGTATAAACTAACGCTTGCATATTATGTTTCAACTGTAATATGTGTGAATAATAAACAAGTCGATAAGAGGTGAGGATAATATGCGGGTGTACTATAGCAAAACGTAATCTCTATGTATGTAAAATTGTGACATATGATTTGAAGGTCAATGAATAAATAGATGTTTGCTGGTTTGACACCATTAATTATTTTTAAATAAAAGTGAAGAAAGAAAACCTATTAATAATAAAATATATAAATATATATAAATATATATGAAAAATAATCTAGATTAGCAACTAGATCCCACCCTTTTACAGTGAAACCAATAAAATGCAGCCGTAACTTCTACTCCAACAGTTTCTTTCCTCGCACTTCCCGACTGTGGAATTCTCTTCCAAACGATTGCTTCCCCGACGGCTACAATCTCCAGGAGTTCAAATGTAAGGTCAATAGACACCTCCTAACACACTAACCTGCTCCCACTCTATCAAACACTTTTCATATCTGCCCAACCCTCATCCTCGCTATCCTTACTCATCTGTCACCTTCCTCCTGACATTCCCTACGTCTAACCACTCCTTCTCTTTACCTTCCCCTATGTAGCCCCATGCGCAATAGTGGCAGTGGAATGCCTTGCTTGGGGTGAGATGATTAAAAAAAAATAAAAATAAAAATAATTACTTTTAGTTTGACACCATTAATTAATAATCTTACTTAAGGCTAGTTCGGCTGAATACTAGAAATACAACACTTCTCTGTTAAATGTGAAGGATTTCTGGAAATGACTATTGCTAACAATATAGCAGGAACTGACAGTTCTGTGTTTCAGAATAAGTGGTAGGGAACAATTTAAGAATACCATTAGGTATTTTTCTAACCAATTATAGCAAGTAACTCTAAGATAAACTAGCAGTGCAAAAGTCTTTAGAATCTAGGTTAGAGGGCACTGTGAAATAGGGAGATAGCAAAGAGGCTGCATTGGCTTTCTTACTTAACAAGGACCAACCTAGTAAAGTTAGGTTAAATAGAATGTCTACTGAGGCAACAAATATAAATGCAGAATTGTGTGTGGAGGAACTTTGCATCTCTAATCAGTACATTGTCTATGTCAAATAGTTAGATTTTATAAAAGTGAAGAAAAAAAACCTGTGTATAAAAAAAATATATAATTACTTTTAATTTGAAGAAAATGAAGCCAATTAATATAAATCATCATAATCAGACGCTTGCCCTTTGCTACTTTTTGATTTTTGAATGACATTCACCTTTGAAAATTATAATATATAATTCGTTTATACTCATAAAGTTTGAGAGAAATGTCTTTCCCTTCTGATAAATAAAGTGTTAATCTATATAAGAAATATTAAAACAAGTAAATTTATTTGTATGATAAAATATTATTACTTTTGATATGCTGAAAATGTTGTCGTTTATCTGATGTCCAGTTCATCAGGAACTGGATTTTTCACAACACGCGATTCTCCCTCAGAGCAATACACTGCGCCTCCTCGGTCTTACCCTTTCTTATGATCTCAAATGGGACCACTATATCGAGTCCATAGCTAAATCCACTGCTAAGAAGTTTGTGTCACTGTGTCGGGCCACGATGTTCTTTCAGCCTGAATCCATCCTGCATATATACAAGTCAACCATTCATCCGTGCATGGAGTACTACTGCCATATATGGTCAGGCGCCTCTGCCGTTCACCTCAGAGTTCTCGACAGGCTCCAAAGGAGAATCAATAATGGGATAGGTGCAGACTTGGCGGCTAGACTACATCCACTTGCCCACCGACAAAATCTGGCCTCCCTTTGTCTGTTCTATACATACTTTCATGGCTTCTACTCGGACGAACTTAAGTCACTGGCGCTTCCTCAACAGATTGGCAACTGGGTCCCACCCATTCACAGTTAGGTTAGCCAAATGCAGACGACAATTCTACTACTTCAGCTTCTCTCGCACTTCCCGCCTGTGGATTTCGCTCCAATATTCTTGCTTTCCTGACGGCTACAACCTCCAGGAATTTAAATGCAATGTCAATACTTATCTATTAACCACTTGACTCTAGTTATTTCCCCACCCCGTATATCCTTTCCTTTCTCCCCACCTTTGAAACTGTCATCACACCTGCATTCTCATCTTTCTATTGCTCCTTTCTAACTGGTTCGTCTTCCTCTTCACTCTCTTCTAACTAATCTTTTTATTCTTATGTAGACCCCTGCACATCAGTGACATTACCGCCTTGCTCGAGGTGAAACGGTTAAAAAGAAAATTTCTGGCAATCATTTTCTTATGGCAATTGATTTTTTTTAATCATATCACCCCGGGCAAGGCGGTAATGCAGGGAGCTACGTAAGAGTGAAAAGATTGGAAAAGAGAAAACCCGAAACCACATCCTAAACAGGAAACAAGGGATGAGCCTCTACACCTGTTCAATAGACGTGGGTGGAGTGTGAACCGGGCGATAGTTCAGTTTATCTACTATAATTGAAAAAAAAATAAGGGAAAGTGAAAAGATTGGAAAAGAGAAAGCCGGAAAACACATCCTAAACAGGGAACAAGGGATGAGCCTCTACACCTGTTCAATAGACGTGGGTGGAGTGTGAACCGGGCGATTGTTCAGTCTATCTACTCCAATTGAAAAAAAAATAAGGAAAATGAAAAGACTGGAAAAGAGAATCTGAGAAATATTGTATGGTGTAGGTAATTGTATTGCAATAACTTGCATTCAGAAAACAGTCAAATATGGGCAATTAATAATTAATTGATAATATGGTCAAATTATTTTTTGTATCTTACAGTGTTTTTACAAGAAACCCAAAGGCATTGTGGGTGATTTTGTATTTGCTAAAGCAGGAATTCCAAATCGTTTAGTTCTTCTGTAGTCATTGCCATTTTTATAGATTCCTGTGTACCCCTAATAACTGAAGATCAAAAAAGAAAATCATTGAATGAAAATTAATATTTTATTAAAACTGATGTATTTATTATCATAATTTATTTATTTCTTATTTTGGATTTTTTTTCATTTATTTTTCTTTTGTGTATGATAAAATATTTACTCAACTCCTACCAAAAGCAAAGCTATGATAAAAGTACACGCGACGAGTAACGTTGTTAGACCTTTCTCACTGATTCTTAGTGCGAAAACAGTGTGATTCTGACTGACGTCAGTGTAATGTGCCGTCCGCCATGGTCTTGAGTTAGTGTACCCGTACCCGTACCTGATCGGTACGGGTACGGGTTACGGGGACGCTAACTTTCAGGATAGTGAAAAATCAGCCCAAAGTTTGTATAAAAAAATTACGGTGTACAATCTAGATAGAAACTACATCATGTTTTGTACAGTAGCTGTTATTCTCTTGGTGTTAACGTACCCCCTGTAGTGTACAAATGTACCACTGGGGGTACATGAGTCCCAGTTTTGGAACCCTTTTACTATGAGAAATTTTGAATTATTGCTTTCGTGAAACAAAAATTACTTGCTTTTTATTAACAGCTGTATTTCGACAACCTATCACTTATTAAGTATTATATTCAAATACCACACAGATAAAAAAGAAAATATGATAAAATTAACACATTCTTTTCCAAAAGAATTTACGTCCGTTCGTCACATTGTGAAAAGTTTTAAATTATCTATCAATAAATGATACTATATATTCCGAAAGGGTTCTTATTTCTATGGGAATAAATATACATTAGTTTTCTCAGGGAGCTTTTACTGTCTAGCATTAAAAGGTACCATATTCTTGAAAAAAGGATGTTTTTATGTATCGAACGCTACTTTAAAAAAAAAACTTTTAGATATCCTAACAATAAATGAAGACATAGATTGGCAGAAAAAAGAATTTGTTTCTTTATCAAGCAAATATACATCAGTTTTCTTAAAAGGTTTTACTTTCTTTCAACAAATGATACCATACAAAAAAAAATCCGTATTTTTGTATTGAATAATAGCGCATCACTTTTTCGTGAAGGTTCTTTCTTTTCTATCGATAATAGATAAAATATGTTTTGTCTTCGTAAAGTCTATATTTCAGCTGTGTATCTGTAATCAAATATTATATTAATTCAAAATAAAATATAAAAACACACACATATATGTGTGTTTGCGTGTGTGTCTTCGGGAGAGTGCGTATGTTTGTGCGCATATAAAATTTCAAGTGATGTCTATCTGTAAAAGACAATGATAAAGACAGAAGGGAAACTTATCTTAGCCGACACGTATCGTTTTCTGAGGGACTTTATCATTTATCAATCTAAATGCAAGAATTCTATTTCACAACAAGTATTATGTGCAAGAACAACAGTTTTTTGTCTTTTAAAATATCTTAAAATTTATGAACGACATTACATTTAAAAGATCATTTATAAATGAATAACATTTTTATTGCACATAATTGTTTGAGAGAAAATTACATCCTTTCATTTGCATAGATAAAATCACGCAGAAAACGAAACGGTCGGATAAGACAACTCGTACCTGTATCTCTACATATATATATATATATATATATATATATATATGAATCAGACAATGATGCTTAGCTTTTTATATATCAAGAGAATTTTGGGGGAATTGCATGGCAATCTCTAGTTTGTCATACAATTTTACAGGAAAAAAGAATTTTCTGCTGATGACTGTTTACGAAGTTGTGTTTACATTGTTTATTTAATATGCTAAAGTCTACCTTTCTCCATCGAGCGCCCATAACGTAGAGGTAGAATCGCCGACTAATGTCAGTTTGGTCGGGTTTCAATCCTGGTTTGAAACAATCCTATGTCTAACCGTGCTGATCAGCTGTGATACAGCAAAACAAAACTGTCTGCGGATATATATATATATATATATATATGTGTGTGTGTGTGTGTGTGTGTGTGTGTGTGTGTGTGTGTGTGTGTGTGTGCGCGCGCGTGTGTGTGTGTGTGTAAGGTGTAGAAACAAAATCTTTAACTAGACCACAACCAAAAATCTTTAACTAGACCACAACCAGATTTCATATCCGAAAGAATATTTCTGAACGAATTAAACCCCATAAAACAAACATTAGTCAACAATGATTTTACAAATTATGTCATCGATAAAAAAAATAAAAGTATTATTGCAAATATATAATGTATCGGTATTAAAATAGCACAGAAAATAACATCAACATATCTTATTGTTCCCAACTGTACAGGACAATTCTGCTCTATGAAAAATTATTAAAAACTATATTTCCTCTGAATTTCCTTATAAAATAACCCTTATAAGTTATTATAGAACATGGGAGACTGAAAGCCTGGCTGTTTCCATTTAATATAAACTCATCAAATCTAAACGAGCCATGACTAATATAGTGTATGAAATTGAATGCCTTGTTTAAGACAGCATTTCTTGTAATAAAGCAATTAACTCTTTTAGAAATACTACTAATTCATTGTGGAAACGCTGTACATGCAAGTTATACAACCAATTCAATTTACAAGAAACATTGAGAAAAAATATGGTTGAAAATACAAAAATATTATTTAAGTCACAACATCAAAAGCATTTTGATATAAAAGTTACTTCTTATTTAAAACAATTATCTCTTACCATAAACCTTACCATAAACCTTACCATAAACCTTACATCATTTAACAGTGGAGATGGTGTTTTGAAAGTTTTTTAAGAATCGAAAGACGTTCACGCAAATTCCAGTAGCGCGTGTCACGTGAAAACACTTCAAAGAATGCTAGTTTAACAAGGTAAATTAGGTTACAGTCAAACATGAACATGAAATAAGAGCATAGAAAGAAAAACATCCTTGAGAATGGCCAGTAAAGTGGCAGAAAGCGCTTCGGTATTTAATAATTGTGGACCATTTTGACATTTCTTACCTTTAGTAAAAAGAAACGCGTAAGGACACTGGAAAAATTAAATAAAAAATTAAGCTGTCTCTGTTCCCACAAAGTACGAATCAGTCTAGATTCTGTCGATGGATAGTATAATGAATTAAATATGTCGGTAATTAATTCCATTTCGTTAAACTTATCGGTCGTTTTTCTTTTAAAAATCTGTTTAAAAGCAATATTACTGTCCAAATAACTTTAGCGGTTTAAGCATTTTTTAGAAATGTTTGTAAGAAAAATGTGTGTCATTCGGCAGAAATTCGAACTTGCGATCCCTAACAACATAAATGAAGGTAATAATTGCCCTGATGCGTCTTAGACCTCTTGACCTACGTACAATTTCACAGTCAAAACGAAGCCGATTTAATCCTTATATACACAATTTTCCGATTCTCGTAAACAATTTCTGCACTGAATGTTTATCGTAATGTAACCAAATATAAACAGACAATGTTTAATGAAATGGAATTAATTACCGACATATTTAATTCATTTGTTTGAACATTATTCTATCCATCGACAGAATCTAGACTGATTCGTACTTTGTGGGAATAGAGACAGCTTAAGTATTGAAACACTTTCAGATATCTGGGTATTTACTCAAATTCTTCTCAGTGAGTACTAATGTGAAGCAAGGATCAGAATCGGGTATATTGCATTGTCTACTTTTCTCAGCCGTGTCTCCGTCCGTAGAAAGAACAGTGACTGAGTTTCACTCTGCGCGAAGACTGGGTACTTGACAATTGCGATCTCGTCAACGGACTGTCGGATTTCTTTATATATACACCACTCCTCCGTGATGGCATGTGGTACCAGATTAGGTCTAACGCAGGGAACACGAGCGAGTAGAAAAGGAACAAGCATCTCCAATGAGATAGGATGTGACACTTCTGTACACTCGGGCACAGTGTCAAAATTTGTAATCAATACTCATATTTGAGTATATATTCTGTTTTGAATTATATTAAATACTGTTCTGAATTATATCAAATGCAGAAACAAGACATCTTCTGCGAAATTATCTCTTCACTCATTGTTTTCCTTCTATTAGGTTTGCCCTTTCAGGACGTAGGCGATCATGGCTTTCCATCTCTTTCTATCCCAAGTGGCTCATTGCATACACCTCACAGCCCCCGTTTTCTCATTCACCTACTGAGGCCCTTCAAATATGTTATTCGCTGCTTTCCGCTGTCTATTTTTCCTCTTTATATGGCTTGTTAGTATCAGGTTCTCCAAGCCCCCCTTCCTCATTGCATGTCCAAAGAACTTCAGTTGTCTCTACCTGATGCTCAGTATTAATTTTCATTTCGTCAATCCTTTCCAACACCTTATCATCTATCACATACTCGGTCCATGATATCCACAGCATTCTTCTGTAAAATCATATGTTAGCTGCTTCAAGTTATTCCTTCATCTTTAGTGATATTTTCCAACATTCACTGCCGTATTAAAGAACTGATATCATATAGAAATCTAGAACTTTCGTCTTTGTTTCTAGTGAAATTTTCCTATATCTTAATGCTTTACTGAGCTTCTAGAACGCTATCTTTCGCTATGCCAATTCGCCATCGGATTTCTGTGCCGCACTTTTCTATCTGGCAGAACATCTCCCAGGGTAATGTAAAAGATCGACACATAAAATAATGTTAAAACAAATAAATTCAATATGCTGGTTGTTAAGTCTATTTCATAAATCTCCGGAACTTTCCGTAATAGTTAAGGAAGCAAATAGGTAAGTATTAAAATGCATGAAACTCCGAGTAATGCTTAAAACATAGGATAATTGCATAAAAGCAGAGGAATCCAGTCCTTGATGCAAGACAAATTATGTGAATATATCACTTCTTACATCTATCCACCCAACACCTGAAACAGCAATCCCTTGATTATTAAACGCTGCCTGAAACAGCAACCCCTTCATTATTAAATGCTGGGTGAATGAGAGAGAGAGAGAGAGAGAGAGATAGAGAGAGATAGAGAGAGAGAGAGATAGAGAGAGATAGAGAGTGAGCGAAAGAGAGAGAGAGAGAGATCAACAAATCTTCCTGCAACATCAAATATACAATGAAGGCAAGGATCATGATAGCATTCACGCCCAAAATGAAAGAGACCGTCTAGTCAAGTGAAAGAGATTGTGAGGTTATCTGGAGGATGTGGTTAAAGCTAATGGCGATTTTATTGTTTAAAATTACTCTTTATATTTCAAGTTATGTTTGTGTGAATTTGTTAAATATATTTGTTAAAATGAGATGTCAGTACAAGTTCATTTTGCGTCACTTACACGACAATTTATGCATCGCGCCTTCTATATAATGCTTATTTTTGAAATAGTTTCCTGTTTATTGTATTCAGCTAATTACCAGAGTAGCAGAACAAATTAAAATTGAGCATTTTACGATTCAGTATAAAGCAA
>JBBBDQ010002136.1:0-25000 GCA_037127315.1 Ascarosepion bandense | reverse complement strand
GACATTCTGCCATCGATCTGCAAGCTTTCAGATCTGGTCGAAATACCATTCAGCCAGCTTCGAATCAAAGAATTTTTCACACGCTTCCTCGACTTCCTCAAATGAGTCGAATCGGCGGCTCTTTAGAAAGTATTGCATTGAGCGGAAAACGCCAGAATCTGATGGAGCACAGTCAGGACTGTAGGCTGGATGTGGCAGAACCTCAACGCCGTCCAGCTCTTCAAACTTGTCTTTGGTTTTCCTGGTGGTGTGTGGCTTGGCATTGGCCTGCTGCATCAAAGCACGCTTTCAGTTGATCAGAGTCGGGTACTTTTGCTTCAACTTTTCGTAGACACGCTCAAGTTGTTTACAGTAAAGTTCGGCACTGATGGCACGACCATTCGGAACCAATTCAAAATGCATGAATGCTTCAAAGTTCCACCAAACGCACAACATGACTTTCTTGCCGAATCGATCTTGTTTTGGAACCGACGGTGTCTCTTGCCCTTTTCGAACCCATCGCTTGTCTCGATTGTGCTGAACCAGATAGACCCATTTCGCAAGTGTTTCCGAACGTTTGGGACAACCTAATATTTTGTTTAATCATGAGCCATTTTAATTTCCGATGAAAATAAATACAAATATGCCTACATTTGGATAATTTTTTATTATGCTGATTCTAAACTTTCGGCTCACATGAACCATCTTCAGAGAGGTTACAGGGACGTTAACATAAAAACATCCACCATCAGAGAGGATTTTATCTTGTATTGACATACAACAATTGTAATGCAACGATAAGAGACACCGAATAGGAGACGCAGTTCGTAAATTTGTAATGCGGTTCTATGACGCCATACCGCGATATAAAGATATCCCAAACTAGTAGAGGAAAAGAACGAGAGACTAAAAGGCAAACAATTACAAACGCAGCAAAAAGCTCAAAACAACTCAGATTATTTAGACAGAACAAAATGCATTTTACAATGCCAAAGCACTAAACTCTGAATAAAACGTGCCGTTACTCGAGTTTCATATTTTCGCGACGAGAAAGCAACCGATAAAAAAGTGTAGCACACCGACACGAATGCATCAAAGGAAGTCTCTTTTTATTAAAGTTTACCAGACACACATAATAAAGTTGTGGCAGTATATATATATATAAATTAAAAAATAATTAATTCAATGATGTTGGTTGATCATTTCGATATGAAAATACCCACAGAGGATAACACATCACCTCAGCAACACTGTTGGAATTTACTTTCCTGCTTTTTCTGCTTGGATTAAAGTATCTGAATTAATATATATATATATATATATATATATATATATATATATATATATATATATATATATCTCGAAGCGGGCAGATAATTTTCCAAGCATATACTGATATACTGTTAAATATACGAGACAATGAATATTTATTATGCTTAATCATGAGTCGTTCTAAACATCATATTTTGGTTTTAATTTTAGGTGAAAATAAAGACAAAAACTGTCCGACATTTGGATATGTTTTTTCATGCTTGTTCTGAGCTTTCAGCTCACATGAGCTATCTTCAGAGAGTTTACACGGACGGTAACATAAACACATCCACCATCAAAGATGGTTTTATCTTGTGTTGACATAAAACTTTGCTAAACAAGTATAACAGTTACCAAATATCAGACGCATTTTTTAAATTTTTAATGAGGTTATATGACGTCACATGGCGTGAGAGCTCGAAATGTCAAGAGAACCATATATTTAAATGCAATGTAATGCAATGCAATGTAATGCGTCATGACCAGATTTAAATGAGATTTTATTAAGTGTGGGTTGTTTTGATTTAATGTAGATATGGCCTTCAATAGCTGTTATCGTTGATTAGCGAAGTTTTATGTCAGTACAAAGCAAAATCATCTTTGATGGTGGATGTATTTATGCTAACGTCCCTGTAACTTCTCTGAAGATAGCTCATACCTCCCCACTTCTTTGGCAAAGGTCAGACCGTGTCGAACGTAGTCTACCTTGATGACATGAAGAATGATGTGAAACCATGGATTGTTCAGTAGCTGCAGGGAAGCCATGGCTCCTGCGTCCAATTTGGTCCAGGTTTGGTGTGACGAGAATCTGGACATGTTCTGATCAAAGGGGTTCTGGCCACGTAGTAGCCCAGACCTGAATCCTTGCGACTATTACCGATGCGGCGTACTTCAGAGACAGTCCAACAAACGTGCACACAATATTGTCGACTCCATGAGAATTGCCATCATCGAGGCCGTGGCCAACTTGTCCAGGGTGTAGGTGACCAACGCCTGTAGGAGGTTTCGACATCAAAGTTATATAACAATTTGTCATGTAAATAGTTATCATTTTGAATAAAAACACATTTTCTTTCAGTTTATGGTTTTTCCGGATTGTAGTGCACACCCCGGTTTGTATGTGTGTAATGTTACTTTTATATATAAACATATATACATTGCTTAAATATATACTATATTCTAGATTTTTTACTGTTTAGTTATGTGCTGATTTTTTTTTCATTATATACTATCAAATTAGGGTATAGAAATCACGAAAAAGTTTAGAATTGCGAGTTTTATGAAAATTAATTTGATTGAAAATCGATTCGATTATGCATTTCGCCATTAAATGTTTCATCAATTCCATAAACGAAAGAATTTAATATAGGAATGCGTATTTGTGCGTATGTTTACATGATTAAACTTAATAATTTTGCCACAAGCTGGAGTTTTTAGTGAATAAAGATGAATGAACGGGAGAAAATGACTTTTTTTTAAAAAAAAGTTGTTAATATTTATTGTTACATTTTAGTTCAATTAAAAATATGAAGAAATAATAACGAATTCAGCGATTTAGTAAGCGTAGATTAGATGTGGCACACGACTGAATGCACGTAGTATCGATCGAACTACCTACTCAGTTGTAAGCAATTTACTAAGATTAGCCTGCTAATCACTAGGTAGGTGGCCTTCTAAATACTAATCTATTGTTAATGTGAAATTGAATCCATTCTCTTGACCTAAAAGCTGACAGCGATTCCCAGTTACTCCTCAGGAAGATGAAGCATGTGATAGTGGGAAATAGCTATATATACGCTATTTTATCCCATAATACAAGACAATATTTATAGATGTTTATGACCTTCCATATCTTCCAGTATCCTGTATGTATTAACACATTAATTTTGGTATTTATCTCAAACACAATTTATGCCATTCATTTGATTAAGACAGTATAACGGTCTGTTTACTCCTGTCTGCTTTTTCTATCTACCCTGTGAGCATTAGATTCTCCGAGTCTTTATTCTTTATTCAGTCAGTTAAGTACCATGCGCGATACACGCTTTGGGCGATCATGTCTCCAAAGAGACATGACTGACTGGGCAGAACATTATCCCGCAGTAGGTTGCCATTGCTTTCTGCGGTAGACTGGTTGCCGACCAAGGCTATAGAACCCAATCTGTCCTGTTATTTAACCCATAACTGGAAGGAAGAGACGGATTAATACCTTTCCCAAGGGTATTTGCGCGTAAGTGAATGCGAGGAATTCAACTGGAATTCGAACTCGGTTCCCCGAAATTCTCATTCCGAGCCGATATCCACTGCGCCACAACCTGTCCCAAAAAATTTTAGCTGTCTCTTCCCTGTGCTAAGTATTTGTTTCCTTTTCGTTTCTAGTCTTTCCGAAATGTCGTCGTCGCTCACATTTATGGTCCTTGGAATCCTCATCATCTTTCTGTATAACCATATATCTGTTGCTTTGAGTCTTTTCTTGGCAGTGAAAGAAAAAATAAGAGGAAAGGATTGAACATTAGCTGCAATAAAATAGAATGCAGGATTAAAAGTCCTGTTAAATTCCTTGTTCGTCTTTTGCCCGGTCATTGTCTAGTTGACCCCACCACCCCTTAGCCAAAAGATAAAATAATTCTTTTTCTCTACTGACGTTAGTACACGTGCGTTTGGTTTAGGATCAGCTTTGAAATATTCTTAAAAGTAAGTTATAATTTTGCTTTGATTTTATTTTGTTTTTTTGTGACTAATTTTAAAATAGTTTCATGGTTATTTGAACGAGTGTTCTTCACCTTTTTTCAAAGAAATTTCTTTGACCGGATTTAACTAAGTTAAATCTTAGTTAACTCACCACCGTTACCTTTTTTTTTCTTTCTTCTTCTTCTTCAGTTGGAGATAAACTACCACCCGATTAACACTCCACCCGCGTCTGTTGAACGGGTGTGGGGGCTCATCCCTTGTTCCCTGTTTAGGATGTGGTTTCCGGTTTTCTCTTCCAATCTTCACTTTTTTTTTCAATTGGAGTAGATAGACTAAACTATTGCCCAGTTCACACTCCACCCACATCTATTGAACAGGTGTAGAGGCTCATCACTTGTTCCCTGTTTAGGATGTGGCTTCCGGCTTTCTCTCTTCTAATCTTTTCACTCTTACGCAGCCCCCAGCACATCAGTGGCGTTACCGCCCTGCTCGGGGTGAAATGATTAAAACAAAAATCCACTGCTATGAAGGCCGGGTCACTGTGTCAAGCCATGAGGTTTTTTTCTACCTGAATCCATCTTGCACATAAACAAATAAACCATCCGTCCGTGCATAGAATACTGCTGTCATATATGGCCAGTCGCCACTGCTATTTACCTCAGTGTTCTCCACAGGCTCCAAAGGAGAATCTGTACTGTGATAGGTCCCGACTTGGCGGCTCGACTTCAGCCACTTTCTCACCGACTGGATGTGGCTTCCCTCTGTCTATTCTACAAATGTTTTCATGGCTTTTACTCCGACGAACTTAAGTCACTGGTGCCTGCGCTACAAAAATGTTCTCGTGCAACCAGACTGGCAACAAGGTCCCATCCATTTGCAGTTAGATCAACCAAATGAAGACTACAATTCTACTCAAGTAGTTTCTTTTCTCGCACTTCCCGCCTGTGGAACTCGCTTCCATATACTTGCTTTGCGGATGGCTATAACCTCCAGGAATTTAAAATAATGTTAATACCCATCTCCTATCCACTTGAATATATTCCTTCCCTCATCCTTTCTACAACATCCCGTGTTCTTTTCCTTTCTCTCTATCTTCGCAACTGTCTTCCCACATGTGTTCCCAACCTTCTCTTGTCCTTTGTCTGAAACCGCCTGTAACTGATTCGTCTTATTTTTATTCTTCTCTTATCTAAACCTTCAATTTTTTGTAGTCGCCTGCGCATCAGTTGCGATACCGCCTTGCTTTGGGTGAAACAATTAAAAAAAATGAACCCAAAGTGCGAACTGCAACTCAAAGACATCAGAATCAAACAAGTGCAGAAGCGGAAATATTAGGGAAGTTTTCATTAGAGGACTGAAAGTGTGACAGTGAAATCCAATAACGTATTGGGTTAGGTAAGGATGCATTTAAAAACCGAAGGAAATAGGAAATATCGCTTTAAACAAGGAATTGTTTACTAAACTGTTACTGGAAATCTTTCTAATAGAAAGATTGCTAGACAGTTTCCTCAAAGATGAAGAAGAGATTATCAGCAACAGAAATGTTGTTCCAGACAACGATGCTGGGTACATCATAGACAGAATAACTGAGCAACGACAAAGATTTAAAGAAATCAGAAACAAAAAGTATATTTATACATAAAATTATTAGAGACATTTGTAATTTCAGGGGTCACATATTGGAAAAAATGATAGAAATACCTTTTCCAGCATATATAAACAGAAAGGCATCTATTATAAAAGTATTTAAAAGAATCAACCATTAACTACAAGAAAACATAGTATACCTTTGTTAGAAAAGGATGTGGTTCTACAGAAAGATGCTGAGGATAACATTGACCGGATATGTGAGCACCAACGGACTTCTAAAAAAATGCAAACGAAAAGGAAATTTATACATAATCTCAGAAAAAGACAATTTAGGAATCTATGGCACACAATGGCAAAAGAGCGCTTAGCAAATCTGAGGCTCACAGGACAGACTGAAGGAAAGATTTATAGATGAAAACAGTGCATAACATATTTATTAAAATTAGTAAATGGCTGATGGAATAATGTATAAAATTTAGTCAATTAAGTGCCATACGTGATACACGCTTAGGTGATCAAGTCTCGAAAGATACATAGCTTGGCAGAAAATTATCCCACAGTAGGTTGCCATTACTTTCTGTGGAAGAGTGGTTGCAAGCCAAGGCTATAGAACTTAATCTGTCCTGTTATTCAACCCATAACTGGAGGGAGAAGAGATTTATGATATTACATTATAATATTAAGTATAATTTAATTGGGGACAATTCTAATACTTTATAAAAATATAAAACTGATCCCCCACTTTATAAATGTTTTAATTGTTCTCAACCTATCTATTCAGTTAGTCAGTTAAGTACCAGAGAAATATTTTACACTAGAAAAAAATAAAAAGGATGAAAAATAATATAAATATTTTCCTCCATTAATATATTTTATAGAATGTCTCCCGTTATCAATGAATATTCTAAAATATAGTATTAAAATGTGAATACACAAATCAAAATTTCTCTTCTAGTTTCTTAAGATTTAATTAAAATCAGTCAATTAACCTTTCAAAGGGAATAACGTTTGTGCAATTAATTGAGATTTTACAGTTAAAACAGAAAACTATACATTTGACGATCTATCTATCTCATGCTATTCATAGCTATGTAGATATCATTATCATTATAATAATATCTAGCTAGATAGCTAGCTAAGTCTAATCACATCTATCTATCTATTCACAACTAACTTTCTAGCTATCTTTCTCAGTATATACACATTTATCTATTGATTTTTGTATCTATATCTATATCTTTATATATATACACGAGAAAAAATCGCAAGATCGCCAAGACCTACCGCGGTTTCGCACAACGGCTCGTCAGGGCAAAGGCAGACCAAGGACTAATCAAATAAACAGACACCTATCAAAGACTAACCCATCTGGGGAAGGGGGTGTTCGAAAAAAAAAAAATTTCTGGAGTCACATTAAGGTCCGATGCACTAAGCAAGAAATTTTGCTTTGTGGATTCTACACTTATTTAGTATTTCTGTTTTAGCGTTAATAAGTTTGTTGGCAGGTTCGAATTTAGCTATTGCTGATATATATATATATAGTACTGTGCAGAAGTATTAGGAAAAAAACTATTTTATTTTTTAGGCGCCATGAAAAAAAAAGTTTAAAATCACCCCTGTCCTAACATTTTTGCACACTACCGGTAGTGTGGAAAAGTATTAGGACAGGAGTGATTTTCCTAAAAACCTCACTGAAATTCAAATACAGGGTGAAAATCCAAAAAAATTGCTCATAAATTTTGATTATTTAAAACTAGATGTAAAAGAAATGTATTAAAAAGAAGTTATATTGAATTTCCCTACTTTCTATTAAACAAGGTATTTTGAAATAACTCTATTGAACATCTATGGGATTTTATGAATAAAATATTGATAAATCTAATGTTACTTCGCGAGACACAATTTGGAAACAAATACAAGCTGCTTGGTAGGAGATACTATTAAATACATTGAAGAAGCTTGTGATGTCAATGCCTGACAGAATGAAAGCTGTGATCAAAGAAAAGACCATTATATTAAAGTTGTTGAGTAAATCAAATAAAATTTAATTAAAATGTATTTTTTCTGTCAATAAGCCTCATAAAGGATAAAATAGTTCTTGTCCTAATACTTTTGTACATTGCTGCATTACCTCTGCAATATATATATATAAAAAGGTAAATAACTAACCTAGAGATAAACGAACCCTTAATTATTTACTTAGTTTGCTCTACTTGCGTATTGAGCGCTTCCTGTTTTAGGTTACTCATCGCGTGTTTTTCTTTGGGCTACGTACTTTGACTGATGTTCGGGTGCTTATCTCCTTTTTTTTTTTATTACCATTTTTTCTTCCGCGCATGTACTCGGAGGGTTTTTCGAAACAGATATAACGACGATTATATATATATATATATATAAACTGGAACATTATGTCTGTGTGTCTGTGTGTATGTATCCATTACCTATAGACTCCGAAACGGCTGAACCGATTTTCTTTATAATTTACACAGTACTACTATAAGCGTCTGCAAGTGTTCTTAGCTAGGTTTTGTGTCGAGGTACCCCCGATAAATATCAAAAATCAATATTCGAAAAAAACAGGTTATAGAAGGGGTGATCCGATTTTAAGCAAATTTGATACACTCATAGACAAAACATAAGAAACGATATTCAGAAGTTTGAAGGTTGCAGTTCTTACAATAGTGCAGAAAATCGATAATATATATATATATAATAGGCAAGAAAGATGTTTGTGTATATATCTGTTTATCTGCCTGTATGTCTATTTTTTTTCAGCCATTTTTGCTTCGGGTTTGGCTCTAAGTAGGTATAATTGTAGTTCTTAGTCTCAGCTATGATACCATTTACTCAGAGGACTTATTTAGCCTTCAAAATCTAGTTCACGACGAAAAAAACTTATTTGATATCGATACGAGGAAATCAAAATTTGACTTACAGCCATTCATTTTTCTTTCAGTCTACGGTCTCGTTTTAACTGGAAACAACTATTGCTTTTTATTCTTTTGTTCCAACGTCCAAAGAGTCTGAGCTCCAGGACCATAGATTAGTTTTAAAGCTTTCATTAGACCAGAGCAACACCGGGCTATAATGTTAGTATATATATATATATATATATATATATATATATATATATATATATATATATATATATTGGTTTATTCTTCCATATCTGAGTACTTTCGTTATGTATGTACGTATGTATGTAAGAAACATGAAAAAATATAGTTTAAATTTTAATATATTTATATGTAAAATTGTTCTGTGTCACTGATAGAGCGTAAGAAAAATACTTAAATTGATACAGAGGTCAACACCAGACAGTGTCATTCAGTTTATTGCTTAAATGCAATTGGCAGAGCAAAATATCGACAGACAGACAGGTAACTCGTGCGTTTGAACTCATTATACAGTTTAATAATGGTTGACCACTCTTAATAAAGTATACCTGTCTACCGGGGCGGCTAACTAATTCGTACTGTAGACGCCTGCTCAGGCACACAGTGCTCACCTGTAGTTTATACTAAAGTTTATACTAAAACTATGCTGAGCTGACCTCAGTTATACATCCTGTTAGGTAGCGTGTTATTTGGCATGAACAACAGTCTGAACAAAGACAGGACGCACAAACCCTCAGTCATGATGACTTGTGACTTCGAGTTAACTAAACGATCGAGGGCTCCTCAAAGTGAGCCATCTACCACATTTTTACTCAAAAGGCTTGGGTCAACTCGTGGTATAATTTTTAGACACCAACTTCTTCAAACCGATAATATCAAGAAAACACCTTGCTGCCAAATTGCCCGTAATGAGGTTTTAACACTAGATTCATGGTCAGAAACGAACGTTCTCATCACTCGGCCAGACGCACATTCATACGTATATATAAATATTCACACACACACACACACACACACACACACACACACACACACACACACACACACATATATATATATATATATATATATATATATATATATATATATATATATTGTGTATTTAGGCAGCAAATTTTCTTTTAAACATGTCAGACTAAATAAATTCCAAACATTATGTTTGCTTATTTTAAATGTACAGTAATTTTTGCAACGCAATTTTCCGGGTACTTTTGTTAGCATAACTGAAACTCCTAAAGTTGATCTCGGAAAGAGGATGTAAGTAATTGGATACATTGAAGAATGAATGAAAATAAAATCTGTCATAGTTACAGCTCATTTCTGACATACTTTGATAGTAATACGCGAAAGGTTATCCGTCCGTATGAACGGATTTTATTAAAAATAGCCAAACATAATATTTGTAATTTGTATAATCTGATATATATATATATATATATATATATATATATATATCAGATTAAATAAATTGCAAACATTATGTTAGCTTATTTTTAATAAAATATATATCTAATGAATAGGATATTTCATGTCGAAAATGTGGTCCATCTCGTAAAAACAGTTATTCTGATCAAAGGAAAAAACAGTACATTAAAACGGATATATATATATATATATATATATATATATATATATATATATATATATAATTACAATATACACGATAAAAAGTCTGCCTTCTATATTGTATATATATATATATATATATAATTACAATATACACGATAAAAAGTCTGCCTTCTTCTACCGAACGCCAATAGCCCAGATGTAGAATCGCCCACTGACGCCAATTCGGTCGGGTTTCAATCCTGGCTTAAAAAGGAATCGGAGTTATGCTATACTGAGGAGCTGTGATACAGCGAAACAGATCTGTCTGCGGATGACTATATATGTACGTATGTATAGAGAAGCTTCTATTGATATATACGTATGTATAGTGAAGGATCAATTGATCAAGGCTCCATGTAAATATTTTCGTTATAATGTTTGTTTTTTTTTCTTTGATTAGAATAACTTTTTTAACGAGACGGACCACATTTTCGACATGAAATGTCCTACAATGATCTAACGAGAAAACAATTCACTATGATTAAAATCTTTAGAGTATGCTTTGATCTCCAGATCATCCACAGTAAATTTGCGCCATTTCTCCTACAATATATATATATATATATAATATATATATATATATATATATCTTCGGTTGTATGGATACCTGATAACTTGGATACTATAAATAATTCTTTCTAAAACAACGCAACTCTCTTGTTCTCTATTTCTCACTCTTTCCATGTCCGTGTCAATCTTCCTCTCTCTTCTGCTATTCGTTCGCTGTTCTCTACATTCACCGGAGCCTCCTCTTCTCGCCCACTCATCGTCCCCGTACCATGATACGCCGATCAAACTAATCGACGGGCGTCGATCTGCCAGTGATGGCCAATAAAGTTGACCATTGCCAAAGCCTTATGTTTATTTGGCCAGTGAGTTGGCACGGCTGACCAGGGTCTTTGCCAGAAATCGAAGTCGTTTCAGTGAATAGGGAATCGGGTTGTGAGGTGTGTGTTTTCGCGCACTCGGACTGAATAGCCTTTGGAAGAGTGTATTTAAATGCGCCGTCATATGTATAATGCATTACCTC
Source organism: Ascarosepion bandense (assembly GCA_037127315.1). Lineage (NCBI taxonomy): Eukaryota > Metazoa > Mollusca > Cephalopoda > Sepiida > Sepiidae > Ascarosepion > Ascarosepion bandense. The sequence goes on along the minus strand of JBBBDQ010002136.1, from coordinate 13,894 downwards.
TCGTAAGGTTTGTAAATTTATATGCGTACAAATGGGATATTATCTAGGTTGATCTATCAATCTAAAGTGGATCTATTCATCAAGGCACTCCTGCCCATCTCTCGTCTCTCTCTCTCTCTCTCTGTCCCTCTATTTTATATATATATATATATATATATATATATATATAGTGTTCTGCAAAAGTATTAAGACAACTATTTTATCTTTTATGAGCCATCAAAATAAAGTTTAAAATCACCCCTGTCCTAACACTTTCTTTCACACTACTTGTAGCGTGCAAAAGTATTAGCCCAGGTGTTTCCTAAAAGACTCACTGAAATTCAAATCCCGGATGAAAAGCCAAGTAAATTGCTAATAAATATTGATTTTTTAAAACTAGGTTTAAAAAAATGTATTAAAAAGCAGTTATAATTATTATTTTTTCTATTTTCTATTAAACAAGCTATTTTGAAACTACTCATTATTCCTTAGCTCACTGGTGCCTCTGGGTACGAATTTACACGAGCTACTTTAGCAACTAGGTCCCACCATTTTACAGTGAAACCCATAAAATATAATCACAATTTCTACTCTAACAGCTTCTTGTCACGCACTTCCAGCCTGTACAATTCCCTTTCATATACTTGCTTCCCTGACGGCTACATTCTCCAGAAGTTTAAATTTAAGGTCAATATACATCTTATATATCACTAACTCGAATCCATTCTCTCATGATGTTTTTCATCAACTCTGCCCCCATTCTCGGTATTCTCATCCGCCTATTACCTTCCTCCCGACATTTCCAATAAATAACCACTCTTTCTCATCATTTTACCCTTATGTAACCCCTTGCGTAACAGTAGCAGTAAAATGCCTTGCTCAGGTTGACAATCTCTAGGAATTCAAATGTAAGGTCAATAGACATCTCCTATTACACTAACTCGCTTCCATTCTCATAAGCACTTTTTCCATTTACTCCATCCACATCCTCGGTATCCTCATCCGTCTATTACCTTCCTCCCGACATTTCCTATAACTAACACCTCTTTCTCATCACTTTCCCCTTATGTAACCTCCTGCGCAACAGTGGCAGTAGAATGCCTTGCTTGGGGGTGAAATGACTTTTAAAAGATCTCAGTCAGACGCCACCTGCATCTTGTAGCATAAAAATCCATGGTTATCATTAAAAAGGGGAGCATAAAATGCTCATTAAAGGTCGGGTATACTAAAATCAAGCAAGTACAGAAATTTCAATATCTGGGAAGTGTTTTAACAGGACGGTAATTGAGACCCGAAAAAGCAATGGTATGACCAATGACACATTCCAAAATCTGAGTAGATTACTGGAAAATAGAAAAAATTCGTTAGAAACAGAGAAAAGAGTCATGTTATGTGATATATGTCCTTCAATACGGCAACGAATTCTAGAAAACCTCGTCAAAGATTAACGACTAATGAGATATTAGAGGCAAAAAAAATGTTGTTCTACATAAGGATATTGACAATACCAGGGATCGAACACGTGAGGAACTGTTAGGTTTAAAAACAGAATAGAAACACAAGGGGGACTTATATATAATATCAGGTTAAAATCTCTGGGATACGCAATGAAGAAAGTCTGCTTGGAGGATCTGATACTCATAGTCTTAATTGGAGGAAAGTGAAACGGTAGAAAGGGCATGGTAATCTTGATAGAGAGAACTATGCTTGCTAGAAATAGAAGCACAAATATGTATTAAGTACCACACGAGTCAGAAAGATATAGAGGACCAAAATTGTCTACATCATGGAGAGACACGACGCATAAAAATCGATGTTGCGAGAACCTTAGGTCTTTTTTTGGTTTTTTTTTAATATTCGTGTCACCCCAGGTAATTCATTTTACTGCCATTGTTGTGCAGGTGGGTACACAAGGGAAATGTTATGTGAAAGAGTGACAGGTTACAGATGTGTCAGGAAGAGGGTAAGAAAAGGATTAGAGTACTGATGAGAGTGGGGTGGAGGGAGAAAGGAGCGTGAGAGAGAGGATTCAGGTTACTGAGACAAGAGATGACTATTGATTTTACACTTGAACTCTTGAAGATTGTAGCTGTCAGGAAAGCAAGTACGCGGAAGGGAATTCCAAAGTCGGAAAGTGTGAGGAAGTTGTTGATGGAGGAGAATTTGCGTTTACAATTTATTGGTTTCACACTAAAAGAATGCGACCTATCTGCTTGAGGAAATTTATATATAGTGTGTATCAGTGAGCTAAGTTCATCGGAGTAGAATCCGTGAAAATATTTGTAGAAGAGACACAAGGCAACCACATTGCATCGGTGAGAAAGCGACTGTATCCTAGCTGCTAAGTCAGAATCGATCACATTAAAAATTATCCGTTGAATTTTGTCATGGACATCTAGGTGGATAACAGGGGCACCCGACCAGATATGGTAGCAGTATTCAATGTATGGGCGAATGGTAGATTTATATATGTGCAGGATTGTTTCACATGGAAAGAACTTCTGGCTCTGCACAGAGAACCGTCATTCTAAGAAGCGGATTTAGCTATGGATTCTATATATTCATTCCACTTGAGGTCTGATGTGAAAATTGACCCGAGGAGGCGCAGTGTTTTACTGTCAGAGAGAAAAGCCTGATCCATGCTAATGGAGGGTAGGAGCTATTGCCTGTGATGGTTAATAGACAGCAGCTTCGTTTTTGAAGCAGTAAAATTTACGAGCAATTTTTAAGCCCAGTTCACCACGTATTAGATGTTCTTTTAAAGATTCTTGATTGAGGCGAGAGTAAAGCGTAGTGTCGTCAGCGTACATGAAAACACATTTCATCACGTAATCAAGGGTTTGAACACTAAAATCCTCTGACGCAATGACGTGTACGTTCGTGCTATCAAAACTTGACAAACAAGTCAATGTAATTTAATGGTGAGATTTGATCAAGTGCCTCATGGAGGGAAAGAAACTACTATACCAATCGGAGTCTAGCGGCAGGCGCTTGACAAATTATGGGAAATATTGTTGATTCGGAGAGCTTGAATAGATTTCCGCGCGCAAGAATCCACACCTAATAAGAAAACTGAAAATTTTCAGGAAGTATTATGCAGAAAATTATTGTCTACTTTTTAACAATTTCTGTTTGAATGAATAATTTCTGCTATATATATATATATATATATATATATATATTACGCACCACTCATTGGCTAATGAATTGGAGCACACTAGCTATTGTGCGTGTTTATACGTGCAAAAAAGCCTGCCTGCGTTCTACTGGACGCTCGTGGACTAGGGGTAGTATCGTCGATTGACGCCAATGCGGTTGGGTTTCAATCCTGGCTTAGGAAGCGTCCGGAGTCTAAGCCGTACTGATGAGCAGTAATACAGCAAAACAGATCTGCCTGCAGGCAGATTGTAGCTGTCGGGAATGCAAGTAAGCGGGAAGGAAATCCACAGGCAAAAAGTGCGAGAAAAGAATCTCATGGAGTAGAATTTGCGTTTACAATTTATTGGTTTCACATTAGTATATAATTAAATTTGTTTTTTTGTTTAAAATTAATAGAAATCACATTGCGACAGGGAAATTTCTATGTTTCGGGATTTTTACCTCTTCATCAGACAATGTTAGATCATTGTTGTGAAAATGATTTTCATTTGAATATAAGAAACCCTAAGTTGTGCGTTGTGGTGCAGTAGATATCGGCTCGGAAAGAGAACTCGGAGAAGCGAGTTCGAATTCTAGTTGAATTCTTTGTATCACTTACGCGCAAACACCCTTGGAAAAGTTATCAATCCGTCTCTTCCCTCCAGTTATGGGTTGAATAACAGAACAGATTGGGTTCTATACCTTTGGTCGGCAATTAGTCTACCTACTGCGGGATAATCTTTTGCCCAGTCAGTCACGTTTCGAAAGAGATATAACTGACTGGGCAGAAGATTATCACATATGGCACTTAACTGTATCACGTCTGACAGAGGTTTGTTATTTATGGATATGCGAAGACAAAAATTTTATGTGTGTGATCAATTTAACCAATCAGAATAGAAATCAATCTTAAATTTGGAAAAAGTATATATTTTTGGAAATACATGATTTCCTATTTCAATCTTAACGACGAAATGTCAGTTTATCAAAACCCATGTCTAAAATCCATTTCTGTTGATGTATCCATTAAGTAGAGTCAGATGGGTCTTGGAAAATTCAACACGGTTTAGTTTCTGCTTCGATGCCAGAACCACTTCATTGAGTCCATAGCTTTGTCCACTGCTAGGAAGGTTGGGTCTCTGTGTCGGGCCAGGATATTTTTCCCGCCTGAATCCATCCTGCATATATACAAATCAACCAGTCGTCCGTGCATGGAATACTGCTGCTATATATAGTCAGGCGCCCCTGCTGTTTATCTCAGTGTTCTTGACAGGCTCCGAAGGAGAATCAGTAACGTAATAGGTACCGACTTGGCGGCTCGACTACAGACACTTCCCCACTGACGATATGTGGCCTCCCTTTGTTTGTTCTATAAATACTTTCATGGCTTCTGCTCCAATGAACTTAAGTCACTGGTGCCTCTGCAACAGGTGTTTATTCGTGCAACCAGACTGGCAACTGGGTCCCACCCATTAACAGTTAGATTAACCAAATGCAGACGACAATTCTACTCCTTCAGTTTCTTCTCTCCCACTTCCCGCCTGTGGAACTCGCTCCCATATTCTTGCTTTCTTGACGGCTACAACCTCCAGGAATTTAAAGGCGACGTCAATACTCATCTCTTAACCACTCGACTCTCTTCCCAAGATATCAATTAAATCTGTACGCACCGAAGAAGAACTAAAGATGATGAACTTCGGTAGTTGTTGAAGAGACAGACGTCTGTTATCCAAAACAGCACGGTAAATGCCATCAGTGCTTGTGGTTTTAGACAACCTGCCTCAGGGTCATCATCTAACTTGTCCATCACCAGATTTAATTCTGCAGCCTACTTCTTCACGGTTGCATAGGAATGAGAGCCGCCCACAAGTTTCTGTAACGCGTCTTTATGGATTTTCTTTGGTGTCAGATATTTTGTTTGCAGATATTTGCGACTCTCGAGCCTTTGTTTTGTCCATTTTCAGATTTGTCGCACACTTCTCATATTTCCACGGGCCTGACCTGCAAAGAAATTAAGACGAAGATTTAAAATAATTTTTCCAGTTTGATAAGAAAGAGTAGTGTGCTGTCACACTTTGGCTCTTCTTGCTGAGAGAGAATTAGAACATTTTAAACCACAATCTTAAAAACTTTAAGTAAATTGCTTTCACTATTAATTAAAGTATTAGTTTCCAAATCAAAATTATGATCCGAACCATTACGACCTGTAACAAATATTCTTAATCAGTTTATATTGTAATGGTCCCTCTTTTTTTCATACAATCCATTTTTACATTCTTCGAGGTTTCTACAATTACTTTTTTTTCTTGGCAATTATTACAACTAATAGGGTAAGCCTCTCTTCAAATCTTTAGCTTACTATTATCTTAATGTGAATTTATTATTTAAATTTAGTTAACTTATTTCAACTGGAATCGTAGGCAGAACAATAGAATTTGTTTCTTTTCCAGAATGTTTCACTATTTTATTTTGAAATATTTTTCCATTTCCAGTTTCACCTTGCGTTTACATTTATATTTTACATCGATTACACTCTTGCAAGGTATTGAAGTCACTTAGACACAAGAGGTTACTGAGTGTGGAATAATTAGAAACAAAAATATTTCTAATCAGCGGGAACAAAAAAGTTTTCAGATACACAGTAGACAGATACTGCATTTAAATTTTTATAGTTTTTTAATTCATCTAAAAGGTTGAAGCACTTCCTCCCCACCAAAAAAAATCTGCAATGTAGTTGATCCTGACATGGGAGCTCGACTACCAGATATGGCTTCCCTCTGTCTCTTCTACAAATATTTTTATAGCTTATACTCCGACAGGCTTAACTCCCCGGTGCTTCTCTGCACGAATTTACTCGAGCTACAAGACTGGAAAGCAAGGTCCAACCTATTGCGAACTAAAAGAAATTTAACACCAACTTCTAATGGTTTACACAAGGGGAGAGTGACTACAAAGAGAGGAACAGGTCACAGTATGTATCGGAGACTGGGTAATAGTAGCTTCTCTAGCATCTACACACCGTTCATTCAGTAATGAATAAAAACACTCTTTGCTACTGGCGTACGTTTACATGGTATATCACACGCTAAAAGTCTGCCGTCTTCGACCGAGCGACCATAGAGGTAGAATCGCCGACTGATGACAGTTCGATCGGGTTTCAATCCTGGTTAAAAATCATTCGGACATCTAACCGTACTGGTTAGCTGTGATACAGCGAATCAGATCTGTCTGCGGATGATTATTTACGCTCTTACACCCTTATTTATCACTCTGGAAAAAAGTGTAGACTTAAAAAAGAAACAGAACCTACTCTACCATTCATTCAGTAATGAATTAGAACACTCTTAGCTACTGGCGTATGTTTACATGTTATATCACACGCTCCATAGCTCAGAGGTAGAATTGCCAAATGGTGACAATTCGGTTGGGTTTCAATCCTGGCTAAAAGCAATCGGATGATTAACCGTACTGATAACCTGTGATACAGCGAAAGAGATCTGTCTGCGGATGACTATATATATATATATATATATATATATATATATATATACAGGTTTCGTTGAATAATATAGACAAGTTTTGTCTATTTATTTTGTGTAGGATCCTTTCGTATTATCTGATAAGCTTGATAGTGCTATCATTAAAAGACAACAAGAAATCGCAGTAATTGTTGATTTTTTTATCGGGTCTGAGCTTTCGGCTTACATAAGCGATTATCAAAGAATGAACATTTAATATATAGTGAACATAGAGCATTTAAATTATTAACAAAATGGAATTAAACAAAGAAAATTAAAACAAAGAGACAAGTCCATTTTGAACGTGGCGGATGGCCGCAGACGGTGACAGCGATTTGTTGTCGTCTTTTAACGATAGCACTATCAAGCTTATCAGTTTATACGAAAGGATCCTACAAAAAATTAAATAGACAAAACTTGACTATATTATTCAATGAAACCTGTTTTAATGAATAAATGCTGCCAAAATACACACAGTATATATATATATATATATATATATATATATATATATATATATATATATATATCATAAATTACTTCGAAAACTAATCAGTTTTCATCTACAGGTAAAATAGGTTATGCTATCCCGTGAAAATGAAAAAGCTACAGAAAGGAAAAAAAAGAAGATTTTTATACATACTCTTACGAATGTCTATAGCAGGCTAGTATAAATTTCTTTGCATGCTTGCATGATCACCTATTTCTCCTCTTGGCATAATTTACATATTTATTTACCAGTATTTTCTCGACACATCCCATTTCCAAATTTGTTCTTAACCTTTTATACATGATTAGCTAGTTTTGTTCTATTTCTATACCATTGTAGCTAAAAAGAAGAACTCTGATTATAAAACCACATTTTTTAAGGTTACTAATTTGGAAGCAATAGTTAATGTCCTAATACTTTTGTACATTAATGAATATATATATATATATATATATATATATATATATATATATATATATATATATAAATGCAGATAATAAGCGTCAATATTAAGACACGGAGTTTAATGCATAAGACATTGTATTGGTTCTGGCTAGAGACTGATCGTTACATGATTTAATTTTTAATAAAATCATATGTTGATATAATATTTGGAGATTTCAGGTTTTTCATTTAAAAAACAGTGTTGTACATTTTATATATTAGGGATTTTAATTATTTATTTAAAATAATAATATTCTTAATATTTTAAATGATATTTTAAATGCTTTTTATTAACACCAGTAATCAATGTTTGATACCTTGCATTCACATATATATTATTATGATCCATCATAAGCCGTACAAAACATCGTATTTTAGCTTTAGTTTTAAGTGAAAATAAAAACAAAAATTGTCCAAGAGATTTTTGTATTAGCTGGTTATAAGCATTCAGCTCACATGAGTCATCTTCAGATTGGTTGCATGTACGTTAAAGATGATATTATTTTGTGAACATAGGCATGTACCTAATTTTAGTCAGATTTTACTCGGTAACACAATAATACTCACACATACTCACAGTAAAAAGAACTTTCAGATATTAAACGCCATCTACATTAACTCAAAGCAACCCACACTCAATTGAATCACATTTCAATCTCGTCACAATCCATTACTTTTGCATTTATACAAAGTTCTGTTCTGAATATTTCGGTCTTTCACGTGACGTTACGTCATAGAATTGCATTACTAATTTACAACCTGCGTCTTCTATCCGGTGAGAGTTATCGTCGCAAAGCAATGTTTTATGTCAATACAAGTGAATATCAGATTCATCAGAAAGATCTAAACTGAAACAGTTTGTGTTTTTTAAAATTTACATATCCTTTCAAGATTTGTGTGTCTTCATCAATCCAAATTCGTAATTAAGTACATCAGCCATACTACCACACGATTAGCAAAAATATTGACACTGCACCTTTAAGACCGCAGTTCAATATGATTTAACCGAAACCCATACAGAGATCTATCAGCTCTTATCTGATACAAACTTGTTGACAATGCACACATAATAGCATCATCCAAATGCAGTAAAAGTTAAAAATAATGGAGGCATTATTAACAAAGATTGAAACTCACCCTTGACAATGGCTAAACGTATAGCCGAGCTAATAATTTGACGATTCTTATACAATTTGCATTTTTAAAATAAAAATCATTAGAACACACGAAAAATTCTCGTACACTCAGAAAACCTGATTTCTACGCGTATAATCAATAGTAGCATATATTTACGCAAATATACTAAAAAATCTAACATATATTTAGAAAACATGCATATATATACATAATTACACATGCATGCGTATATTTCCCTTCAGACATGCGTATGTGTGCCTAATGCTTTTGTTAAACTCAGAATTTAAAATTCGTAATAAAAATAAACTAAAGGAATTTAAATATCGATTAATAATGCTGATCTCTATTTTAATCAAATATTAACAATAAAACCCCAATAAATTATTTTTAGTTCCTGTTCTTATATTCTTCAAATAAGAAATAGCTATGTTTTGATTGGCTCCGTTTGTTTATGTAACAACAGCTCCCTGATTAAAGGGGATTGCCGAGTCTTGAACCATTTAAAACCCTCCAACTTGAAATAGAATTCATCACTTAAAAAGACACGTATAGTATGGAAACAAAAAGTGAGGTTATGACATACCATAGTCATCCGCAGACAGATTTATTTCGCTGTATTACTGCTCATCAGTACGGCTTAGACTCCGTTCGCTTCCTAACCCAGGATTGAAACCCGACTGAGTCGGCATTAAGTCGACGATTCTACCCCTAGGCCACGAGCGCCCGGCAGAAGAAGACTGGCTTTTTAGCGCGTATAAAGACGCCCATTAACTAGTGTGCTCCAATTCATTATCGAATGAGCGATGCGTAAATGCCGGAGTAGCTACTGTTTACAAAGCCTCTCACTCTTCCAGAGTGCTCAATCAGGGTGTGAGTGCGTAAATACTATATATATATATATATATATATATATATATATATATATATACAGTACCAGTCATAATTATTAGGTCATCCAGTTTTATAAAAAAAATGACGAATTTCCTACTATTTTTAGTATTTATTGCCAAGTGGATAATTCAAAATGAAAATAGAATAACTCTTTTGTTATTATTACTTTGCAAAGTTTTACAAGTCAAGGAAGCAAAGATGAGCTTGTCCGAATCACCCTAAATTTTCTACATTCTTTCGTTGATGAAATTGCAATATAGATAATTATTAAATAGTTATAAATTCATTTGATGCACATGTTATTGTGCAGTATTAACAAAATGACCTTTTTATTTTCATTTACAATTGTTCACTTGCCAATAAATACTAAAAAATAGTATGGAATACTCAGTTTTTTAAAACAGTTAGGTGGGCCTAATGATTATGGCTGATAGTGTATATATATATATACAGAGAGAGGGAGAGGGAGTGAGAGAGAAATAAGAATTAATACCATAAAATGATTGTAACCCTAGCACATTTATGTTACCTGCCGCATCCCAAATCCTGCGCTTCATAGTCAAAACCTCTGAGAATTAATCCTCCCACTCCTCATATGTGTGTATATCACTGTGAATTGCGTGGGATGCATTGGTATATTAATATACCTAATCTCATAGGATACTAGCTTGAAGAAAAATACTATAAGTTTGAATATAGCGAAACAATATTAACTATTCTGAAAACATATACTTGCTCTTTTATATACTCAAATCAACCTAATTTACTGTTAGTGAGCCACTCAGTGTAAATAGTTTTAAGTATGATCTACATCGACAGTTATTTGAAAAAAGGTATCAAAGTACATTTTTTACGAGTCAAAGAACTGTTCAGAGCAATGAGCACGCTTGTAATATGTCAAATGTTTTGTCTTTTTTTTTACTATACAATTCCGGTTGATCCATTCTATATACTTCTCGTTAATGTCTACATTATATATAAAAAATGTTAGATTTCTTGCCAACATGAAAATAACATATATAATTACAAGCCACTGAAAAATAATGTCATATAAAAAAAGTACAACAAAAAGAGTTAATATATATTTTGTAGTCGCAAATTTTATGAAGAATTATTAAAACTTTTCTGCTTCTTCTAGTACAAAAGTCATGTCAAGAACAATTTTAATTTATTCATATAAAATATTATATGCATGTAAGATAGATTTTCACAAAACGACATATTAGATGCGTTAATTTCTTCTTATAGTGAGTCTAAACATAACTTTCATTAAAAATGCTTCTTTAATTAACAGAGGAAACAATTTACTTAAACGAAAACATATAAAACGGTCTTTAATTCTACGATTATACACAGTAAATTTACGTCCTGTTTTTTACAAAATTTCATCATTCATGGTAGATTATCACAATATCTGATAATAACAAATATAATATAAACATAAAAAAGGAAAGAGAAACTGAATTCGCTTGGCTTTATTTAGTTACCTCAAATATTTTCCTATAAAAGAGCATAGGATAAATTAAAAAATCAAGACATGACAAAAAAAGACACAAGGCATAATAAAATAAAACCACAAGACATAATAAATAAAAAAAAACAAAAAATGATAAATACAATGTTTTATCGTCTAAATATTTCTATTATTATAAGAAAGAAAGAGCAATGCATTTTTATTATTTTACTAGCTGTATAGCCCGGCGTTGCTCGGGTATAATGAAATCTTTAAAACTAATCCATGGTCCTGGAGCTCAGACACTTTGGACGTTGGCACGAAAGGCTAAAAAGCAATATTTGTTTCCAGTTAAAGGGTAACCGTAGACTGAAAGAAAAATGAATTGATGTAAACTAAATTTTGAAGGCTAAATAAGTTTAGATGAAGTTATAATCCTTTCTGCCACGTTCAAAAGTTTGCTTCCAAAACTATTTTCTCCGTCAGCAGGTGGGACAAATTTTAATATGGTAAATATAGCATCCCTTTTGCAGTAAAGAACAAACATTATTTTTTAAATCCTTCAAAGAATTGTCGAATTTTATTTCAATTTTCAGGACTTATTCATAAATTAATGAAATTATTTTTGAAATAGCTTTGTTTAGAAAATCCTAATATAATCATTGGTTTTTTTATATCATTTAATTTTATGAAATTTCGTGAAATTAAAATTGGAGGATAACGTATTTATATTAGTCAAAAGCAGGACTTTTTCGAAAATTGAAACCATGAATTTGTTTTGTCAAACAGAAACACCGAAACTCCGAATCGTAAAATAAAAATGCAAAAAATGACATTATTTAATTAGAAAAAAATTAAAATATGATTTATGAAAGACATTATTGTCTTAGAATTTTTGTCAATGGATAATAAATATTTACAATTTTTTAAAAATTTTTTCAAAAATTATTCTATATTGACTTCAGCCTTTTAGATAATATTATGAAGTGAAAGCTATATATCTAAACTTATTTATAAATGGAAAATTGTCTGTGTGTGTGTCTGTGTGTGTCCGTTACCTATAGACTCCGAAACGGCTGAACCGATTTTTTTGAAAATTGACACAGTTGTACTATAAACGTCTGCGAGTGTTCTTAGCTAGGTTTGTATCGAGGTACCCCCGATAAACATGAAAAATCGATACTCGAAAAAATCGGGGTATAGGAAGAGTGGTCTGATTTTAATCAAATTTGACTCACTCATAGAAAAAGACATAAGAAACGATATTCAGACGTTTCAAGGTTGCAGTTCTTACAATAATGCAGAAAAATAATATATATATATATATATATATATATATATATATATATATATATATATATATATATAAGACAAAATGTTTGTGTGTGTGTGTCTATTTTTCTGCCTGTATGGCTGTATTTTTTTAGCCCTTTTATTTTGCTTTTTGCTTCGGGTTTGTCTCTAAGTAGGTATAATTGTAGTTCTTAGTCCCAGCCATGATACCATTTAATCAGTGGACTTATTTAGCCTTCAAAATTCAGTTTACGACGAAAAACGTATTTGATATCGATACCAGAAAATCAAAATTTGACTTCCATTCATTCAATTTTCTTTCAGTCTAATGTTTTGCTTTAACTGGAAACAATTTTTATTTTTACGTCTTTCCTGCCAACGTCCAAAGTGTCTGTGCTCCAGGACCATGGATTAGTTTTAAAGGTTTCATTTCACCCGAGCAACGCCGGGCTATACTGCTAGTTTTAATCATAAATGGAAAAATTAAATCCAAATCGTCAAACACCAATATTTAAAAAATAATTTTGAATTTTTTATTAGTTCATAAATGTGCAGTGTTTTTTTTAAATGCGATAGACCATCCACGTCGTTTATGAGAAAATAAAAGAGATGTATCATACAATAAATCATTAGATTATCGAGACTATTTTTCTGAATTTTTAAGATTATTCATTGCTGAAAAATTAAATAAAAATTGTGTTCACATTCAATATTTTTTAGAAATAAATTCTCTGTAGAAAAACATTAAACACGTGATCACCTTGTCAAACACACAGACACGTCAATACGGTTATTGTTGGCAAAAAAACAAATGCTGTCGTGCAAAAAATGGATTTCTGAAATATTTTTAACTTAAATTAAATGACATTTGCTGCAAATAAGATTAAATCAGCTAGAATTTCTCAGTAAAGCTTTTAAACATTATATTTGTATTTTTTAATAGTTTTTAATAAATTACGTTACAATGAAGGACCTGTAAAACGGTCTTTGATCCCCTATTTTAGTTAAAAAAGAATGACTTATTTTTAATTATTTTGAAACACAGCTGCGTATTTTGCTACTTGGAAATATTAAGTTTAATCAATCAATTTGAAATTAAAACTAAAATAAAAGCTTCAAGAAAGATTTTTTTCCTTTTTTAAAAACTCATTTTAAAAATTAGGTATCGCGTTTGACTTGCGGTCCCAGCTTTATACAAAGAAATATTTAGAAATAATTAAGATAATATTTATAGTTTTCAGTGTCTTAGGTTTTCTTCGCGTGTATGTGTCGTTGTACCAACATTATTTTAATCCAATTTGTTCCTTCTGTCACGCATGAACTTTTTTCTCTTTGTGATATTTTTTTCAGAAAATCTTACAGCGTTCGAATTCGAATTCGTGTTCTTTTGCCGTCAGTAGACAAATTGGTGGTTTACTTGAGAAAGAAATGGATGCTGCACATTCAAGATTAATTTTAATTTATATTTTAATCATTTCATCCCAAGCAAGGATCGTCCGCCACTAATGCGCTGGGTTTACAGTGTCAGAAAAGACTGGAGACAGGTCAAAA
>JBBBDQ010002135.1:455000-458003 GCA_037127315.1 Ascarosepion bandense | reverse complement strand
CTCGGTCATAACAGTTAGAAAAAAAAAACTTCCTGCGGCAATATACTTCTTCTTCTTCTTCTTCTTCTTCTTCTTCTTCTTCAGGACGTAGGCGATCATGGCTCTCCACGTCTCCCTATCTCTTGTGGCTCTTAGTATGTTTGCTCCTGTTACACCTCGCAACCCCCGTTCCGTCATCCACCTGATCAGGCCCTGCAAATATGTTATCCGCTGCCTTCCTCTGTCTCTCCTTCCTTCTATCTGTCCAGTCAGCATCAGGTTCTCCAGGCTCTCCTTCCTCATTGCATGTCCCAGGAACTTCAGTGGTCTCTTCCTGATGCTCAGCATCAATTTCCTTTTTGTTGACATTCTTTCTAACACTTCGTCGTTGCTTGTATGCTCAGTCCACGATATCCGTAGCATCCTTCTGTAGAACCACATTTCGGCCGCTTCCAGTTTTGTCCTCATTTTCGATGATATTGTCCAGCATTCACTGCCGTATTGAAGAAGGCAATATACTACCCTGTTTAAATTGTGGCCTCCGATTACGAATCCAGGCATAATTTCTAGGGTCTTTAAAATATTCTCGCTGTACAAGTTAAACATTACAAAAGCGTTTTTAAAAAGGAAAACTGTAAAAGGTAAAATCAGTTATTAAAAATCGCCTGAAGACGCCACCCGTGGTAGAAACCTGCGTAGCGAAATAACGCTTTTGAAAATGGAAAATATTCAGAAGTTCTACAATATATATATATATATATATATATATATATATATATATATATATTACTTTACTAAACATATGCTATTAAATATAAGAGACAATGAATGTCTATTATGTTTAATCATGAGCCGTTCTAAACGTCGTATTTTTGCTTTAATTTCAGTTGAAAATAAAGACAAAAATTCTCCAACATTTGGATAATTATTTATTGGTTTTCTTCCAAGCTTTCGGTTCACATGAGCCATCTTCAGAGAGGTTGTTTAAACTGAAATATAAAATCCACCATCACCGACGATTTTATTTTGTGTTGACATAAAACTCCGCTTGGCAACTGAAATTAAAGCAAAAATACGACGTTTAGAACGGCTCATGATTAAACATAATAGACATTCATTGTCTCTTATATTTAACAGCGTATGTTTAGAAAATTACTTGCTGCCTCGATATACTAAATATATTACTTTAATATATAAATATATGTATGAATTTACTTTTTAGAAAATTATTTAGATAAATACGTCGGTTAATACTTGTTTTCTAAATTTTCATATAAATTTGTGTTATATATATATATAATTTTATAAATGAATTTCCCAAAATGGAACAGAAAATTGGCGTATTTTCGAATAAATTTTAAAATATCACGTTATTTGTCGGTTTTATTATTTTCTCAGACTCCTCTCCTAACCAATAACGGGTATGATGGCGGGATCGTTGCCAGAGTATTACTAATGGGGTGACATCTAGTCCAGTGGATAAAGGTATCAAGCCTGAAGCATGGCCTGTTTTTGGAAGTGCATTTTCTCATATTAAAATTAGTTCATATCGCATTTTACAATTGGATGGCAAATTATTTTCCGGCGAGTGGAGGGAGAGTAAGGTACGACTACCGCACCCTCTGTCTTGGCGATTGGCCCGCATAATGGACCGCATGATTTGTTATGATGTCACCTGCTGTAATATATATGTTAAGGGTGTCATTTCATATATGAATCTCTGAGTAGTTACGTGCCCAAGGCAAACGAAATAAAACAGGCTCTATGTTCAATTATAAGATATTTATTTATCAAAATTCTGGCAAGATATTCAAAAGGATATAGATTTTATGACCGATTCCACAAAGCTTATTACATGTTCAATATTCTCACCGTTTCTGCCAAACACGCTGTAGCATGTCTTGGCTAACATTATCGACGGTCTCAGTGTTTCTTTCCTGAAGTTTGTATAGGCTTTTAGCAGGTGGAGCGATATAGACCTATCCTTTCAGATAACCCCTCAGGAAAAAAATCAAAAGGTGTCAACATGGTGGCCATTTCAACAGCACATTGCTATCATATCTGCCACGCCCGATCCATCTTTGTAGTAAATTCTCATTGAGAAAAGCCCGCACTGCCAATTTAGTTGAAATGTCAGTTAAGTGCTATACGTGTTAAACGCTTGGGCGATCATGTCTCGAAAGAGACATGACTGACTAGGCAGAAGATTATCCCGCAGTAGGTTGCCATTGCTTTCTGTGGTAGATTGGTTGCCAGCCAAGGCTATAGAACCCAATCTGTCCTGTTATTTTACCCATAACTGGAAGGAAGAGACTGATTAATACCTTTTCCAAGGGTATTTGCGAGTAAGTGAATGCAATGAATTCAACTGGAATTTGAACTCGGCTCCCCGATTTCTCGTTCCACAACGCACATAGTTGTAATACATTTTTTTAAAAAAATTTAGATTATTTGAGTGAGAGTGTCAGTAGATGTCAAGCTTAATGTAATATATATATATATGTATGTATGTATATATCTATATATATATATATAGATGTCCAGCCCGTAAACAGCGAGGAAAATCCAACAAGATCAAATATAAATATTAAGTGTTATATTTATATAGAGAGCTCAATGGATGTTATCCAGAGCAATATGATATTCATAAAAAAAAAACCCCAAAAAAACTCAGCACGTCATTTAAATTGGTTATAAATTATAATTCATTTCAATGAGCTTAATTAGCTCATTTCATCAGACCTTACAATATTCCTTCCATTTGGTACAAAAATCTTGCCGGAATAAGCATTTCCTTTAACTGAAGAGAAAGATAAAAAAATAAAAATAAAAAAATAAGAAAAAGGAAAAAGGAAAAAAGGAAAAGAGAGCCAGGACAGAGGCATTGGCGTCTTATCGGTTGGGTTTATTCAGACCAGTCACGAAGATGTTGACCGCTAAGGCCTACTTCTAATTCCATGGATACGTATGTATGTGTAACCCCAGAAATTAACCCACGTATATACGCTAACTTACATCCATATA
>JBBBDQ010002135.1:297500-452500 GCA_037127315.1 Ascarosepion bandense | reverse complement strand
CGGTTTTTGCTGAAGGGTTTTTCTCTCCCCTCTTCATGCAAGCCAAATTGTTATGTGGCATAACTATCTAAAGGCTCGCATTATTCCTGACCACTGACAAGCCCTTTCTTCCTCATTTTAAGTATATTCCTATTGTAAAATACTTAGCTATACATTTACATTATAACTAGCATTAAAACCCGGCGTTGCCCGTGCAACTCAGAACATTTAAGTAATAGGAGAAGATGCCATTTATTTATTTAATTTTTTTATTTACATATTTTGTTTTTGTTTGAAAAAGCACTTTTTTTAAAAAAAAAATTTCATTTGTCCCAAAATTAAGGAGAAAATTAATCACATATTTTGTTGACCAAATGAATTTTTAAAACGTCGGAATAAAAATGAAATATAAAGTCTCATTTTCTCTTCTTTTTTTTTAATAAAAAAATATTTTAGTCGTGTTTGACACGTGTGATTTGATTTCAGTGACGTAATTCAGCATCCACCTTAGATCATAGATGTTTTACGGAGCAAATGTAAACAATCCGCTCTATTGGCCAAAAAGTGCGAAAGAGAAAAATTGCTGAACTTAAACTAAAAAAATATGTGTCGACCTCCATTCACTATAGATATGTGTCCCTAGAAAGTTTGAATGGCGTAGCTTGAAAAAATGTAGGCGTCCATAGGAAACAGTTACACACAGAATCACAGACTGCCTTTTATACAAATATATATATATATATATATATATATATATATATATATATATAGTCTTTTCTTCTCAGTAGTGCTTGCCTTCATTCCTGACCACTGACAATCACTTTTTTCCTCATTTTTAATGCATTCCCGTAATAAAATTATTAGTAATGCATTTACATTATACATATAAAAGCCCTATCCTATCAGTAATGCTTGCCTTCATTCCTGACCACTGACAATCCCTTTCTTCCATATTTTCAATGCATTCTTGTGGTGAAATAATTAGCAATGTATTTACATATAACAGCAAAATGCATTCAGTAATGCTTGCTTTTATTCCTGACCGCTGACAATCATTGCCTATTTTTTAAATTTCTAACGCATTCCTATCAGTTAGTTAAGTGCCATACGTGATAGACGCTTGTGTGATATTATCACGTAGATCTTAGAATCTAATCTGTACTACTTTTTAACCCATAAATGGGGAGAAAAGATCGATTTCTGACCACGCAAATTTCTTTACTTCTTACTTTGCAATAAATTTCTATAGTAAAATCCTTAGTAATGAATTTGCGTGACACATACAATAGCCCTACTCTATCAGTAATGCTTGACTTCATTCCTGACCACTGACAATCCCTTTCTTCTTCATTTTCAATGCATTCCTATAGTAAAATCATTAGTAATGCATTTCCATTACACATACAATAGCCCTATTCTATCAGTAATGCTTGCCTTCATTCCTGACCACTGACAATGCATCTTTTATATTCAACTGCTTAGTTTTATTTCAAACCAATGGCAAACGCTTCTTTCTCATTTCTAATGCATTTCTATAGTAAAATCTGATTGTAGTAAAAATTCTTTCAATGTTAAGCGACAGAACAAAAAATGAACTTTAAATATTATTTACTCACAAACTGAATGATGAACACGATATATGTTTACATATAGTCTCATGCACAAACAAATATTTTTCCTCATACCAACAAGTATCAACAATTTTTGAAACATCTAATGACCCAATCCTGTTTTATCTATCTATCTATCTATCTATCTATCTATCTATCTATCTATCTATCTATCTATCTATCTCAGTCATTCATATCTATCTATCTATCTCAGTCATTCATTATCTATCTATCTATCTATCTATCTATCTATCTATCTATCTATCTATCTATCTATCTATCTATCTATCTATCTATCTATCTCAGTCTGTTCATATCTATCTATCTATCTATCTATCTATCTATCTCAGTCTGTTTCATATCTATCTATCTATCTATCTATCTATCTATCTATCTCAGTCTGTTCATATCTATCTATCTATCTATCTATCTATCTATCTCAGTCTGTTCATATCTATCTATCTATCTATCTATCTATCTATCTATCTATCTATCTATCTATCTCAATCTGTTCATATCTATCTATCTATCTATCTATCTATCTATCTATCTATCTCAGTCTGTTCATATCTATCTATCTATCTATCTATCTATCTATCTATCTATCTATCTATCTATTTTTCTATCTCAGTCATTCATATCTATCTATCTATCTATCTATCTATCTATCTATCTATCTATCTATCTATCTATCTCAGTCTATTTCATATCTATCTATCTATCTATCTATCTATCTATCTCAGTCTGTCTATCTATCTATCTATCTATCTATCTATCTATCTATCTATGATCTGTTCATATCTATCTATCTATCTATCTATCTATCTATCTATCTATCTCAGTCTGTTCTATCTATCTATCTATCTATCTATCTCAGTCATTCATATCTATCTATCTATCTATCTATCTATCTATCTATCTATCTATCTATCTATCTATCTCTCAGTCTGTTCATATCTATCTATCTATCTATCTATCTATCTATCTATCTATCTATCTCAGTCTGTTCTATCTATCTATCTATCTATCTATCTATCTATCTATCTCAGTCATTATCTATCTATCTATCTATCTATCTATCTCAGTCTGTTCACTGTCTATCTATCTATCTATCTATCTATCTATCTATCTATCTATCTATCTATCTATCTATCTCAGTCTGTTCATATCTATCTATCTATCTATCTATCTATCTATCTATCCATCTCAGTCTGTTCATATCTATCTATCTATCTATCTATCTATCTATCTATCTATCTATCTATCTCAGTCATTTATATCTATCTATCTATCATCTATCTATCTATCTATCTATCTATCTATCTATCTCAGTCTGTTCATATCTATCTATCTATCTATCTATCTATCTATCTATCTATATCTCCAGTCTGTTCATATCTATCTATCTATCTATCTATCTATCTATCTATCTATCTATCTTTATTCCTATCTCTCTATTCTCTTCCATGTGTGATAATCTCTTCTCTCAGAATTATCTTACCTCCAAACGCTCGACAGCCTCTATAAATATTCAGTGTATTTTAAAGGAACCTGTCGAGGGTGAAATTGCATAACAAGGGCCAAAATCTAATTTTAGAAAACGCTGTTGGTACTGAATTCGGATGACCGAATCAAGATCTCTTCGGATTTATTCATATTTTGTATTTACAGAGAAGTTATCAACTGCCTCGTTTGCAATGGTTGTGTTTGTCTTTTTTTGTTTTTTTGTTTTTTGTTTTTTTTTACTTTCTAAGTCGCTTTTTCTTTTCTTTTTTATTTTACCCAAGACTTCGAGGACGGTTTATTGATTAACGGAACATGAGAAGAACTCCCCAAACAATTGTTCCCTGCAAATAAAGGAAAGAAAATCGCATAAAGAAATTCAGGTAATGTCGCTGTGTCTGTCGTATTTAATAAAAGGTGACGTCAGCTGCGACTCTATTTCTAGCAACAGCATCGGTCTTCGGCTAAACACGACGGGGATGCGGCTTTTGAACCTCGTCAGAGTCTTACTATGTTACGTTGTGCCCAATGGTGAGTGCTACTTGCAGTATTTAATACATTAATATCATTGGTCAACAAACATGTCAAGAAAAAAACACGTCTCTTAACGAATTATATGGTTCTGATTCCGAAAAATACGTTAGAGTTTCGTTTTTGCAAATTTACATACATCCTGGGGAGACAAATCAAAGAAAATTAATAAGTTTTGCAAAATTATAAATAAATACAACAACCTCGGTATTTATTCTCCCACTACTTTTTTTTTTTAATCATTTCACCCCGAGCAAGGCGGAAACGCCACTGATGTGCAGGGGGCTACGTAAATGTAAAAAGATTAATTAGAAAAGAGTGAGGAGTACAAACTAGTTAGAAAGGAACAAAAGAAATCTGAGAAAGCAGGTGCGATGACAGATACATAGGTGGAGAGAAAGGGAAGGTTATACGGGGGTGGGGAGAGAGCTAGAGTCCAGTGGTTAGTAGATGAGTATTGACTTTGCATTTAAATTTCTGGAGGTTGTAGCCGTCAGGAAAGCAAGAATACGGGTGCGAGTTCCACAGGCGGGAAGTGCGAGAGAAGCTGCAGGAGTAGAATTGTCGTCTGCATTTGGCTAACCTGACTGTAAATGGGTGGGACCCAGTTGCCAGTCTGGTTGCACGAGTAAACACCTGTTGAGGAGGCATCAGTGACTTAAGCTCGTCCGAGCAGAAGCCATGAAAATATTTGTAGAACTCATTGAAAACTAGATATCTTATGCTATGCATCAGTTAAAACCCATGGAATATTTGACTCAATGACTATTTTGCAAGTTATAGTAGGGGTATCTATTCTTTTCCTGTTTGTAGTGCGAGCCCGTTCTAGTGAAGGGTAGTATTATATTGTTGCAGGTTAACCGAATTTGGCCTTGTTGTAGATAGCCCACTATAAGTCATAAAATGATTATAAAATCAAGAAAAACAAACTGAGTTGAAAAATAACATTTTATATATACACATATCAATTAATGTTTTTACAATTGAAGTAATACTTGAAATATAGGTCTAACGGAGGTCAAAATGTTCATGACAATAAAATGCGGAAAGAGAATTAATGCTTAGGAATGCAAGATCGTGTAAGTAATGAATGTCTTTGATGTATCCGCTCCTTAGGTCAGTAAGTAGTTTTTGAGGTAGGGAAGAAGGAAAGAAGGAAAGAAGGGATATTGATTACACCCTTCTCCTCGAGTCGGTCTCCCTGTCGATGCTTTCTGTATCCGCTTTTTCTATCTTTTTGGATCACAGCAGCTCATTTGGGATTTCACACTTTTATTTGGTTCTGGGCCTCCCATTGGCTGAAAAATAAAATTCGGTTAGGCTCGCGAACCGGAAATTTAATATTTAATTAATTTCTAGTTTTAAACCGGAACATCTGCGCGGAGCCGGCGGCGCACGGACGACTTTTGGTCATTTGCTTTTTGGTCGTGAAAGCGCTAACATCCGGTCCATCGCTTTTGCTCGGTATCACCACAAAGTAAAATAACGGCTCAACGAAATTTTCGGTGCCACGAAACAAAAGATCTTTTAATTATTTATTTATTTATTTTTTTGGTGCTGATTTCGAAATTGACGTTATCTTTGTTGTTGTTGTACTGTAATTTCTCATTTTTGGAAAAAAAGACCAATTTAAGATCTTGGCTGATCACACCACTTATTTAATAAAGGTAGGCCGAGCGATTTATATCTTCTTCTTCTTCTTCTTCTTCTTCTTCTTCTTCTTCTTCTTCTATGTGCCCTGTCCTTTCAGTACGTAGGCAATCATGGCTTTCCACATCTCCACTAGCTTAAGCCCATGAATCTAGAATATAAATGTATAGAAACTAGCATGGCCACAAAATCAGGAATCAGTTTATATATTGATTATAATATAGATTCGATCCCCCACTTTATATCCACATTATAATATTTATAAGCAGTTGGCATATATCTTCTTCTATGTGCCCTGTCCCTTCAGGACGAAGGCGATCATGGCTTTCTACGTCTCCCTATCCCTGATGGCTTTTAGCACGCCTTCTCTCCTTAGACCATGCAACCCACGTTCTGTTATCAACTAGGAGCTCAAGCCCATAAATCTAGAATATAAATGAACAGAAACTAGCATGGCCACAAAATGAGGGGCCAGTTTATATATTGATTATAATATAGATTTGATCCCCCACTTTATATCCACATTATAATTTCTTATAAACAGTTGGCATATATATTCTTCTTCTATGTGCCCTGACCCTTCAGGACGTAGGCGATCATGACTTTCCACGTCTCCCTATCCCTGGTGGCTTTTAGCACGCCTTCTCTTACACCATGCAACCCTCGTTCCGTCATCCACTAGCTCAAGGTCATAAATCTAGAATATGAATGAATAGAACCTAGCATGGCCACAAAATGAGGGACCATTTTATATATTGATTATAATATAGATTTTATCCCCCACTTTATATCCACATTATAATTTCTTATATCCACATTATAATTTCTTATAAACAGTTGACATATATATCCTTCTTCTATGTGCCCTGTCCCTTCAGGACGTAGGCAATCATGGCTGTCCACGTTTCCCTATCCCTGGTGGCACTTAGCACGCCTTCTCCTGTTACACCATGCAAGACTCGTTCCACCATCCACCTGATTAGGTCCTTCAAATATGTTATCCGCTGGTTTTCCCTGTCTCTTTTTCCCCTCTATCTGACCTGTGAGTATTGGATTTTTCCTTTCTCATCACATATCCCAAGAACTTCAGCTGTCTCCTCCTGATAGTATTAATTTCCTTTTCGTTTCCATCATTTCCAGGACCTCCTCACTGCTTACATGCTCGATCCATGATATTCTCAGCATCCTTCTGTAGGACCACATTTCAGTTGCTTCAAGTTTTCCCTTCATCTTTGTTGATATTGTCCAACATTCACTGCCATATTGAAGAACTGACATCACATAGCAAGCCAGTACTCTTCTCTTTGTTTCTAGCGAAATTGTAAATCAGCCATCTGAAATAAACTATCTTTACAAGAAGAACAAACGTTTTTGAGTCAAAAATTTTTAAATAGAAGTGCCGAAATCTTTGCAATTAATTACCAAAAATCTAAATAACTGATAAAGTTTATCAGTAATGTATTTTCTCAGAAATAAGCTAATATAATTACTTAGGTTCATTATTTACATAGCTATCTAGATAAGTTTCTGGTGATGTGAGTAATGAGCAAGGAGAATGATTTTCATCAGGATATCAAAACAATGAAAGAACGCTGTGGAACAAACGGTGGAACAAACGGAGGAGCAAACGGTGGAACAAACGGAGGAGCGCTGAATACTGCTGGATTATAAAAAGGGACTTCAATAACATTGAACATGACAGACAATCAAAAAAGAGAAAATGTTTACCATAGTTATGTTCACGAGGATTTTATTTCTGCTGTGTGTTTATTAAATGCTTTGATGAAAATACCCGTTGGTCTTGGTATATACACTCCTGATCAAAAATTTAAGACCACTTATGCTGGACAATATCATCAAAAATGAAGACAAAACTGGAAGCGTCCGAAATGTGGTTCTACAGAAGGATGCTACGGATATCGTGGACTGAGCATACAAGCAACGACGAGGTGTTAGAAAGAATGGCAACAAAAAGGAAATTGATGCTGAGCATCAGGAAGTGACAACTGAAGTTCCTGGGACATGCAATGAGGAAGGAGAGCCTGGAGAACCAGATACTGACTGGACAGATAGAAGGAAGGAGAGACAGAGGAAGGCAGCGGATAACATATTTGCAGGGCCTGATCAGGTGGATGACGGAACGGGGGTTGCCAGGAGCAACAGGAGCAAACATACTAAGAGCCACAAGGGATAGGGAGACGTGGAGAGCCATGATCGCCTACGTCCTGAAGGGACAGGGCACATAGAAGAAGAAGAAATATATTTAAAAATAATTTTTTTTTTACAGATAGATTTTAAACTCCTACCAATTAAGGTTACCAATACTACAATCTAAAAGGTTATGGAAACGAAAAGCTACATTCCAAACATTTTATATAGAAATTTACATTTTTATAAAATGAGGCGCTTTACACATGATCAAAATTATAAGACCAGGGGTATAAATTGTTAGATCTATGGTAATTCCAATGTTTTTAGTTCAGTTAGAGATTAGCAATCACTGCGTAAAGGTTTTACCATGCCTAAAGCAAGTAAACTTACCAAAGTTGAGCGTTGTCGAATTCTAGAATTCCATAAGCAAGGTTTGTCACAGCGGGCGATCGCAGCTAAGGTAAATCGCAGTAAAACTGTGACTTGCAACTTTCTAAAGAACAGTGAGAATTATGGAAAAGCAAAATCCTCTGGTAGGCCCCCAAAAACTTTCTCCTGCATTGAGTAAGAGAATAAGACAGGTTGTTATGAAAGAGGCGGGACTTTCTTCTAGTTAAATTAAGGCAGTCACAGATGCTGATTGCAGTCCCGTAATCATCAGACGACACTTACGACAAAAAGGCATGGTAAATAAAAAGCGTAAACAAATTCCTCAGCTGCTTCCACGTCACAAGGTGGACCGCTTAAAGTCTGGTTGTGAATACCAATCATGGGACGTTGAGTAGTGGAAGAAAGTCCTGTTTTCTGATGAGAAAAAGTTCAATCTCGATGGTCTTGATGGCTTCCAACGATATTGGCATAACAAAAACATTCCTCCTGAAATTTTCTCCACACGTCATAGTGGTAGAGAGTCCCTAATGGTATGGGATGCCTTTTCTTACAGAGGGACGATGGGGCTCCAGGCGGTGCAGGGTTGTCAAACAGCGGCTGGTTATATTAGCATGCTACAAAAAGCATCATTGATGATGGAGGGCCATCGTTTGTGTGTGGATGGATGGTTATTCCAACAGAATAATGCTGCAATCCACGCTGCAAGACGGACTTTGACCTTTCTACAAGAAAATGGGGTCCATCTCTTGGGACATCCTGCATGCTCACCGGACTTGAACCCAATTGAAAATGTTTGAGGATGGATGACAAGAGATGTTTATCGAAATGGCAAACAATATTCAACAAAAAATGAACTTCGTGAAGCCATCTTCAGAAGCTGGAGCAACATCCCCCACACATTAATGGAAACTCTTATTTCTAGCATGCCTGACAGAATTTTTGAAGTCATCAAAAGCAGTGGAGGTAGAACTCATTATTAAATTTAGTTGTTGAATGTTTTCATACACTTTTTGTACAATTTCGTAGAATTTTTGTCTCTGGTCTTATAATTTTGATCATGTGTAAATCGCCTCATTTTATAAAAATGTAAATTTCTAAATAAAATATTTGGAATATAGCTTTTTGTTTCCATAACCTTTTAGATTGTAGTATTGGTAACCTTAATTGGGAGGAGTTTAAAATCTGTCCGTAAAAAAAATATTTCTTTTTAAAGATTTTTAAGTGGTCTTAAAATTTTGATCAGGAGTGTATGAGATCATTCAATAAATAAGGTGAATTTTTCGGTATGAACACTCCTACGAATGTCATTTTATATATAAGTTGAATTTTTCGATATAAGGACTTCTACGAGGATCATTCAATAAATAAGGTGAACTTTTTGGTATAACGACTTCTACGAGGGTCATTCAATAAATAACGTAAATTTTTCGGTATAAGGACTTCTACGAGAGTCATTCAATAAATAAGGTGAATTTTTCGGTGTAAGGACTTCTACGAGGGTCATTCAATAAATAAGGTCAATTTTTCGGTATAAGGACTTCTAATACAGATAGAAGCTTACTTTTGTTTTTAATTTTTTTTTCCTTTACTTCTTTTTCAATAGGAATTTAATTTTTTTTTTTTTTTTTTTTTTTTTTTTGCAGATTGAAAAAAAAAACTTTGAGAGTTTTGGAGATTAATAAAGATGGCCGACCAAGAAGCATATTCCAGGATTAAACAGAGGTCAGTTATCAAGTTTTTTAGTTGTTGAAGGGTGAAAACCAGTTGAAACTCATAGGAGAATGTCAGTGGTATGGTGCCACATGTTTCAGCCAAAAAATGTCTACAAGTGGGGCTAAAAGTGCTATGAGACATCAGTCCAAAGATTTTTACACTGAGGGAATACGGAAGCTTGTGCACAGATGGGCAAAGTTTGTGACACTGCAGGGAGATTACGTTGAAAAATTGAAAAGAAAGAGTAAGCTTCTATCTTTATTAGAAAAATTCGCATTATTTATTGAATGACCCTCGTATAATCGTGTGATTTTTAAAGAACTAAGATCTTATTGTTATTAAAAAATAGTATTTCTCAATAAGCAGACCAATATTTGTTGCTTTAAATGCGAATTGAGAGGTTTCAAGATTTTACTTTAAGAAATATTGCCATCGGTCAATATCACATATACAGAAAATAAATGAAAAATCCCTTTTTTTAAAAACTGGGATATTTCTGTATGGCAAAAACGGCATCTAAGCAAGAAAAAGTAAGGTCATTTTAACCCTCTAGGGCCATTCGTATCATATTTGATACAGTATGAAAACAAGCCTTGAAAGAAATATTTTCCTGAAAAATTTTTTAAGAGAAATATTTTATAAATTTCAAATGAAAGCAGTACTGACTGCTCAGTCAATGAATACCAAATGTTTCCTTATAGGGAAATACCAAATGTTTCCTTATAGGGAAATACTGTATCAAATATGATACGAATGGCCCTAGAGGGTTAATAGATAGATAGATACATAGATAAACAGA
This sequence comes from Ascarosepion bandense, assembly GCA_037127315.1. Lineage (NCBI taxonomy): Eukaryota > Metazoa > Mollusca > Cephalopoda > Sepiida > Sepiidae > Ascarosepion > Ascarosepion bandense. Next base: position 442,174 of record JBBBDQ010002135.1, on the reverse strand, counting down.
CTGAGATTAACCCTCTAGGGCCATTCGTATCATATTTGATACAGTATGAAAACAAGCCTTGAAAGAAATATTTTCCTGAAAAATTTTTTAAGAGAAATATTTTATAAATTTCAAATGAAAGCAGTACTGACTGCTCAGTCAATGAATACCAAATGTTTCCTCATAGGGAAATACCAAATGTTTCCTTATAGGGAAATACTGTATCAAATATGATACGAATGGCCCTAGAGGGTTAAGTAGTAATTAGTGGGGGATCTGTTTATTACTTCATAACAATATAGAACTGATCCCCCACTTTATGATACGAATGGCCCTAGAGGGTTAAGTAGTAATTAGTGTGGGATCTGTTTATTACTTCATAACAATATAGAACTGATCCCCCACTTTATGATACGAATGGCCCTAGAGGGTTAAGATTCAGTACCATCAAATTAGTTAAAAAAGTTTTGGTGTCTCGACACCATTTTAAAATATTATTTTATTTTTATTTTATTTAAATTTTGACCAGCGTATCATGGTATAGGTCGATGTTTAGAAGGCCTGGAATTTCATAATGGTCCTTTTGTCAAAAGGTGACTTCTTGATGGCCTGTTGAAGTGATCTCAACGTTCGCGTGGTGCCTGAAAATCCTACCACAGGTTTACCCAAGCCTTGTGAGTAAAAGTGCATATTGAGTAACGACGATTAATTACCAAATTTCTAACATAAAGGGTTAGCACATAGTCACAAGTCATCGTGAACGAGTGTTTGAAGGTCGTGGCTTTGTTCACACTAGAAAACGCAATCTCTCCCAGAAGGTGTAACTAAGCTCAACATAGTCGAGTTGGCTCTGTAGGTACTGAACAAACAGAAGTGTGCCTGGGCTGCCATCTACAATGGGGATTAGCTAGCCACCCTAGTATACAGATATATTTGGAAATGAGTAGCCAGACCTAGCATGAGGTCTGAGTCTAGCAACAGAAACACAGTCCTTTCCACACTCATTGCAACTAGATAATTTTCTAACATTATTACACTTCTTGTCATGGGGTAACGTTATTAGACTCAAAGTGGAGTTTTAAGAGAGAAAGAAATTTTAGAAAGAAAATTATTATGGACAGGGGCCTATAAAAGAAAAGGGACCAAGAAATAAATTAAGCGTTTATATTTTTGAAGATCTATGTTACCTGGTGAAGCAAGAATCCGGAAACAAAGGACTACAAGTGCCCGAGAATAAGTTGTTTGCATAGAACTCATCAAATTTAATTTAAAAATGATGAGACCTATCTGCCAATCTAGTAGTCAGTTTAAATCCATAAAATCTAGATATCGCAAAGGAAAGCTTATCAGAAAAATTTCCATTAAAATACTTATAGAAATAGTACAGCAAAACTACTTTACTTTGAAACCGGAATGCAATATCAGAACCAGTAACAGGGAAGAGACTTGTTTGGATTTTATAAAAAATATCTCTGAATACATAGGATAAGCATCTAGGCAATTCAGACACGGTACTATATACGGAAAGTAGGTTTTTCATGGGTAGTGCTTCTAATATCTACAGACATTTTGCATATATATATATATATATAAGTGGAACATCCTGCCATCCCCGAGAATAGAATGCTCTACTTTATAAAAGACGGTAACGAGCGGTACGAAGAAGGAAGGTCTTAGGCATTCGCCTGACTGATCTATGACACTGTCAGCCCTCTGCCTTCGGGTAGAGGGCGCTCTCTGCTTCCGAGCAGAGAGCACAAACCCAGTCGTGGTTCCGCCGAAGGGTAGAACCACGACTGGGGAAAAATAGACATATATTTTGAGCCCGGCTATATGGCCGGGAATACACACTATAAAATGACCATGTGTCACATCTGGCCTTGCGTGGGAAGGCTAGTAAATACGGAAGGTCTTAGGCGAAGGCATTCACTATTCGATAGTCGATTCCGATCCAACCCGTGGCTTTGCCTATATGTGTATGATTGTTAATTGTACCTTAGTACAATAAATCTCTATTTCTTATTCATGGTGTGGAGTTCCATTCTTTAACTGATCATTTTATACTGTATTCCTTTTCGGGATATATCAATATATATATTGTCAAATATAAAAAAAAACAATGAGTCTCTATTATGTTTAATCATCTAAATTAAAACAACCCACACTTAATAAAATCACGTTTAAATCTGGTCATGACACATTACATTGCATTTAAATATATGGTTCTGTTAACATTTCGAGCTCTCACGCGGTGTGACGTCATAGAACCACATTACAAATTTACGAAATGCGTTTGCTATTTGGTAACTGTTATCGTGGCTTAGCAAAGTTTTACGTCAACACAAGATAATATCGTCTTTAATGGTGGATGTTTTTATGTTAACATCCCTGTAACCTCTCTGAAGATGGCTCATGTGAGCCGAAAGCTTAGAACCAACTTAATAAAAAATTATCCGAATGTAGGAGAATTTTTATCTTTAATTTCACCTGAAATTAAAACCAAAATACGATGTTTAGAACGGCTTATGATTTAGCAAAATAGACATGCATTGTCTCTTATATTTAACAATATATATTTAGAAAATTATCTGCTGCCTAAATATACTGTATATATATATATATATATATATATATATATATATATATATGCGGTGTTGATATAGAACAATCCAAAGGAGTGTCCTGTACATAAAGTCGTGAGATAATTTCTAATTTCTTATCCTTGCCCCGTAAATATATAATATATTTTTTTTTAATTTTATTTTCTTGCATCATCTTTTTTTCAAATTTAAATCTATTCCTCTCTTCTTATTTCTTTCCATTTCCGTTTACGCTCATAAAAACTCGCTATTTCTTTAACGCTATCTCTCTCCCCAACCCCATTTTTTACTTTCCAAATCGACGCGTCAACAGTCTGACTCACTTACGTAGAGCATCTTTGAATTTACATCCGTTCTTACGCGTGCTCTTCAATTATATGTTGCGTATGTATATATGATAATGTGTGTGTGTGTGTGTGTGTGTGTGTGTGTGTGTATTCGCCTAAATGATGAAATGATGCATTTTTTTCTTAAATTTGCACTTTTAAGGGAGCGATCATTATTTTTATTTCTGGTTTTGGGTTTTTTGGGGTCTTTGTGAATTTCATTTGTGTAAAATCTTCTATACAATAAAGACGGAAGCTGACGATGGTTCACCTGAAATAGGACAAACCTCCGCTTAACAATGGAATAACGTGTCTGTCTTAATTCACATATATATATATATATATATATATATATATATATATATATATTATTATATGTCTATGACACCACCGTAAATTTTTTTTCTGCTTCAAATATGACGGTTGACACATTTTTTAGTCTCCATGAGAGCGTGAAAATTATCCAAATGGAATTTTTTTTGTATGTTGTAATGTCATTGTCATGGACGTGTTAAAGCATAAAAAACTGTTCTTTTTATACAGATTTTAGAACATTACTACAGTATTCATACCTGGTTCTATTAATTGAATTCTTGATAATTTCCACGTTCTAATGAACGCTAGCAATTTGTTAACCGTTATATTTGAAGAAGAAAAAAATTACAGTAATTTTTAGCGAAACAGTTTTGCGGTATTTTTGTTACCGTAACACATATTCCTAAAGATGATCTCGGAGAGAGATTAGAAGTAATTGGGTACCATGAGAAATGATAGATAATAACATCTTTCAATTATAATACGAGAAAGATTATCCGTAAGTATGAACGGATTTTATTATATATATATATATATATATATATATATATATATATATATATATATATATATAAAATCATGATATTATTGTAGTTGTATAGCTACTTCAGCGAGAAAAATTTTACTTCTTCAGTAACGAATAAAAAATAAAAATACTATTGCAAATATAAGACAAAAATTCACATATCCTTATACTAGAAGTTTACACAAAAGGAAAAGAATGGGGAGAATTAAAGAAGAAAATACATTAAATTAAAAATTTATCTCCCAGACGAGCAGAGACGAGGAATCAAGACTCGATTATAGAAGACGATCTTTACATTACGTCCCTATTAAAGAATTAAAATTTAACCGTGTCATTGAAATAGAAGTGGTGGGTGGAAAAAAAAAGAAAAATGGGGTAGACAGGGGAAGAGTTAAAGAAGAAATAAGACAGAAAAAAGACAGAAAAAAGAAGTAAAAAAAGAGGAAAAATCTTTAGCAGTTATGGTGACGAATGTTGGCTTCAGACGGTGAAAAGAAGAAAAAGTTATATAAAAGGAAAAAAGAAAAGGAAAAAAAAAGAAATGTAGAAAAAGGAGATATTATATATTTAACTCAGTTCAAAATTTACCAAAAAAATGTTTGTTAATATGGCCTGACTATTATAGAAATTTTATAATTTACCAATAGAATAAAAACAAAAATGGCGGTAATATTAAAGTACATCTAAAATAAGAATTTGGCAAATAATATATATATACATATACATCCACATACGTGCATATATATATATATATATATATATACGCTCTCACACCCTGATTGAGCACTCTGGAAAAATGGTAGACTTTGAAAAACAGTAGCTACTCTGGCATGTACGCATCGCTTCTTCAGTAAAATGAATTAGAGCACTCTGGCTATTGGGCGCGTATAATGATAATATATGCGCTAAAAAGTTTGCCTTCTTCTACCGAACGCCCATAGCTCAGAGATAGAATCGCCGACTGACGCCAATTCGGTCGGGTTTCAATCCTGGGTTAAAGCAATCGGAGTCTAACCGTACTGATGAGCTGTGATACAGCGAAACAGATCTGTCTGCGAATGACAATATATATATATACATATATTAATTTGGATTTAATATGTGTGTGTATTTCTGCAGCAAATTTTCTTCTAGGCATATCAGATTCAATAAATTGCAGATAATATCTCTGCTTATTTTTAATAAAATACGTTTCTACTCATGGATAATATTTCATGTATTATAATTGAAAGATGTAATAAATGCTTTGTAAGTTTTACGGTTGATTTTATTATTCATTTCCCAATGTTCCCAAGTACTTTCAATCTCCTTCCGATATCATCTTCAGGGATGAAGTTATGGAAACAATTTTTAGTCACAAAATCCTTGTACTGTAATTTTTCTTTTCCTTTTAACTGTAGCGGCTGACAGTTATAATTAATAATATTCGGACTATTGTCCTCATCTTTGTTGCCATTTGTACGACGTTTAATAATAGATAATTCTATTTGTCTATATTTCTGAGATGAAGTAGTATTTACAGTATTTACATTGTTGGGACTATTGTCCTCATCTTTGTTGCCATTTGTACGACGTTCCCGGCGTTGTACGCTCCGGCCTACAGGTGCTAGGGATTTCGAACACTTTATTACAATTACTGAGGTATATCATTCTCATACATTGCGTAGTAGTGCCTCTTCTGGAAGTCATGAGTTATCTCCCTCTAACCCTGTAAGTTACTTGTTCACCACTGCTGTAGCAGTTTGGGTCAAGTTAGAGTAACTAACCAATGTCTATATCCACTGCGCCATGTGTGACTTGATCCAAAGAGTTGTGAGTTCAATACCAGTGGTGAACAAGTAACTTACACTGTTAGAGGGAGATAACTCATTAATACCTAAAGAGGCATTCCTACGCAAGGATTGAAGTTTATAATTCCTTAATGATTGTAATAAAGCGTTTGGTTGCTGGAGATAAGGTATGAAAAATATTAAATAATTATTGTAAAATGTTAAAACGTTTCGTAATTATTTACATTCCCTGCGCTTTCAGCTACTTCACTGGACATTTTCAAGGATATTATTTTTCCGATGTTATTTTACCTTCATGGTTTCACTGTTAAATAATATAACATTGATGGTAGGAGAATGTTTTTTATATATAGTGCCTCCCTTATAGCGAGATGCTTTTAATATTGTGATTTAAATAGTATGTTTGTATTTTGAACAAAAATGTTTTTTTAAAGGTTCTTGTATATGTGTGTGTGTATGTGTGTGTGAATGTGGCTTGAAAATTATGTCAATATTGGTTGGTTAATACCAATTTTCTTGTAAAATCTGACGCGATCTTGCTGTCTATTTCAAATTTATTATGGTTGCCTTTTTCATGTAAAACCATCTATGGTTGCCGCTCGCCCGCCCGCCCGCCCGCTCGCAGAAACTGAAGCGCACCTTGATGTCACATCTCTTATCCATCCTCGGATATTGTCATTCGGAAACCTCTATGAAATAAATGAAAAGAAAAAAGAAAAAAGAAGAAGCGAAAACCAAAAAAAAAAAAAAAAAAGACACGTCATAAATGATTTACGACGCCGGTTGTCATTTTCGACAGGAAAAGTAGCCAAGCTAATGTGACAATCTGACACCGTCGAAGGAATGTGTACGATGGAATGAAATCAGGCGCGTAACACAGCGGTAATATTTGAAAAAAAAAAAGATTTTATCATTTTCTTAGAGAAATGTACGAAACAGATAAAAAAAAGTTTAACTGAATAAGAAACGGAGTTAATGGGCGATCATGTCTCGAAAGAGACATGACTGACTGGGCAGAAGATTATCCCACAGTAGATTGCCATTACTTTCTACGATAGACTGATTGCTAACCAATGCTACAGAACCCAATCTCTCCTGCTATTCAACCCATAACTGGAAGGAGATGAGATGTATTATATTATTAAGTAGTAATTAATGGGGGATCAGTTTATTACTTCATAAAAATAGAAAACCGATCCCCCACTTTATGCCCAGTAGCAGCTTTAATTATGCTTTCAACTATTACATTCAGTCAATCAGTTAAGTGCCATATGTTATACACGCTTTGGGCGATCATGTCTCGAAAAAGACATGACTGACTGGGCAGAAGATTATCCCACAGTAGATTGCCATTACTTTCTACGATAGACTGATTGCTAACCAATGCTACAGAACCCAATCTCTCCTGCTATTCAACCCATAGCTTAAAGGAGAAGAGATGTATTATATTATTAAGTAGTAATTAATGGGGAATCAGTTCATTACTTCATTACAATAGAAAACCGATCCCCCACTTTATGTGAAGTAGCAGGTTTAATTATGTTTCAAAATAGTATATTCAGTCAGTCAGTTAAGTGCCATACGCGATACACGCTTAGGCGATCATGTCTCGAAATAAACATGACTAACTGGGCAGAAAATTATCCCGCAGTAGGTTGCCATTACTGTCTCCGATAGACTGGTTCCTAACCAATGCTACAAAACCCAATCTCTCCTGCTATTCAACCCATAGGTGGAAGGAGAATATATGCATTATATTATTAAGTAGTAATTAATGGGCGATCTGTTCATTACTTCATTACAATAGAAAACCGATCCCCCACTTTATGCCCATTATCAGCTTTAAGTATGTTTCCGACTATTACATTCAGTCAGTCAGTTAAGTGCCATACGTGATACACGCTTTGGGCAATCATGTCTCGAAAGAGACATGACTGACTGGGCAGAAGATTATCCTGCAGTAGGTTGCCATTGCTTTCTGCGGTAAACTGGTTTCCAGCCAAGGCTATAGAGCCCAATCTGTTCTATTGTTTAACCATAAATGGAGGGAAGAGACGGATTAATACCTTTCGCAAGTGTATTTGTGCGTAATGTGAATGCAAGATAGGCAGATGTAGAGAAGCTTTGTTGCTTTGTATCTACTTTCCTCTACGGATCTGAGTGCTGGAGAATGACTAAGGCTTATCTCGCCAAATTTCGATCCTTTCACACCATATGCCTTTGAAAAATACTGAGAATATTTTGGCTAGAGAAGATCTCCAATGAAGACCTGTTGAAGAGATGCAAGCAAGAGAACATTGGCACTATCATTACAAGTAGGCGGTGGAGATGGATTGGGCATGTGCTCCGGAAAGATCCACAGTCAATCACAAGAACAGCACTGTACTGGACCCCAGATGGCAAAAGAAAGAGGAGAAGACCAAGAAAGACATGGAGAAGTACGGTAAAGAATGAGATGAAAGCCATGCAGTACACTTGGGGTTCATTGACTAGTCTGGCCCAAAATAGGCAGAGGTGTAGAAGCTTTGTTGCTGCCCTACATACCATTAGGTGTAACGAATGATGAAGAAGAATGCGAGGAATTCAACTGGAATTCGAACTCGGCGCCCCGATTTTCCGCGCTTATATCCATTGCACCAGAAAGCATATACTAACGATGCAGTACCAATCTTATTAAGATTTTAGTTCCATCATTTTTTATGATCTAAACTTTGTCTGTGTGTGTGTGTGTGTGTGTGTGTGTCCGTTACATATAGACTCCGAAACGGCTGAACCGATTTTCTTGAAAATTTGCACAGTTGTACTATAAGCGTCTGCGTGTGTTCCTAGCTAAGTTTTGTATCGAGGTATCCCCGATAAATATCGAAAACTGATAATCGAAAAAATCGGGTTATAAACAAAAACCTAAGAAACGATATTCAGAAGTTTCAAGGTTGCAGTTCTTACAATAGTGCAGAAAATCGATAATATATATATATATAATGCTAGATGTTTGTGTGTGTGTCTGTTTATCTGCCGGTATGTCTATTTTTTCAGCCCTCTTATTTTACTTTTTGCTTCGGGTTTGGCTTTAAGTAGGTATAATTGTAGTTCTTAGTTTCAGCCATGATACCATTTACTCAGAGAACTTATTTAGCCTTCAAAATTCAGATTACAACGAAAAAAACTTATTTGATATCGATACCAGGAAATCAAAATTTGACTTACATCCATTCATTTTTCTTTCAGTCAACCGTTTTCGCTTTAACAGGAAACAACTATTGCATTTTAGTCTTTCGTGCCAACGTCCAGAGTGTCTGAGCTCCAGGATCATGGATTAATTTTAAAGCTTTCATTACACCCGAGTAACGTCGGGCCATACTGCTAGTTTAATCTAAAAGAGATTTGGAAATAGAATTTTTCTTCAAAGAGAGTCTTATGTAGTAGTTTCATAGGGTTTCAGTTATGGTTGAATGCGTTAATATTTCAATAATATTTCTGCTCAGTCAGTTAACTGCCACATGTGATACACGATCTGTGATTGACGAGCCTGATAATTTTCTAGCAGTAGTTGCCATTATATTCTGTGTTACGTCATAAATTACCTTAAACGCAGAACATGTACATCCAGCAGAACGTGTGCATGTACATCCAGACAAGAGTCAAGGGTCGATGATCCAGTCATAGATAAAATTCAACCGGGGACAAGGTGATTGACAGCCATATCCGGACGTAGATGAAGTCAATAAAGCGACAACCCGAAAAATGCGTGGGAGTTTTAAGCTTGGGCCTATCAAGTAAGTCTTGCGTTGTCATCCCCTGCATCTACCTGTCCCTTCAGGCATTAGATTTTCCAAGCCCTCTTTCGCAATTGAGTCAGTTAAGTGCCATACGTGATACACGCTTTGGGCGATCATGTCTCGAAAGAGACATGACTGACGGGGCAGAAGATTTTCCCGCAGTAGATTGCCATTACTTTCTGGTTGGCAGGCAAGGCTATAGAAGCAAATCTGTCTTGCTATTTAACACAGAGTGAGAAAAGACAAATTATATCATTATGTTTATAGTAATTAGTGGGGGATCAGTTTATTACTTCATTATGAGAGAAAAACGATCCCCACTTTATGATCAGTAGAAGTTTTAATTGTTTTCAACTATTTTTATTTAGTTAGTTAAGTGCCATACGTAATACACCTTTTGGGCGATCATGTCTCGAAAGACATGACTGACTGAGCAGAAGATTTTCTTACAGTAGGATACCATTAGGTTTTATGAAAGACTGGTTGCTAACCAATGCTACAGAACCCAATCTCTCCTGCTTTTCAACCCATAGCTGGAAGGAGAAGAGCTGTATTAAATTACTAAATAGTAATTAATGGGGGATCAGTTCATTACTTCTTAACAATAGAAAATCGATCCCCCACTCCATGTCTGCTAGCAGATTTAATTATTTAGTTTATTTTTAGTTCTTTTCTTTTGACAGCCATATCCGGATGTAGATGAAGTCAATAAAACGACAACCCGAAAAATGCGTGGGAGTTTTAAACTTTTTGGGACTATCAAGTAAGTCTCGCGTTGTCATCCCCTGCGTCTACCTGTCCCTTCAGGCATTAGATTTTCCAAGCTCTCTTTCGCAATTGAGTCAGTTAAGTGCCATACGTGATACACGTTTGGACGATGAATCCTGGTAAGAATTCTAGCTTTCTCAGAAGTATTTCACGGAACAGGTTGAATAAATTCCGTCCTTTGTTTAGAACATTGCTAAGGTATTTACATTTCACCAACAGTTTTATTTTAGTATCCCCGATCGGTAGTTGGTATTTTGAGTTTCTCTTTTCACTCATGTCTATGCATTTAGTTTTATTGAAGTTTATTTTTAGTTTTTTCTTTTCATTTTCCCTTGCTAACTTTTGTCAGAAGGCCTGCATTTTCCATTCGCTGTCCGCTATAAGCACTGCGTGAGATTGTGGCCGACAATGATGGATCCTGGTAAGAATTCTAGCTCTCTCAGAAGTGTTTCACGGTACAGGTTGAATAAATCATGTGAGAAGACTCATCCTTGTATTACTTACTAGCAGTATAGCCCGGCGTTGCTCGGGTGTAATGAAAGCTTTAAAACTAATCGATGATCCTGTAACTCAGAGTCAGCCTAAAAAATATTTGAAATTGAAATAATAAAATAATTACGACAATTTACCGATCGCACCTAATATATATATATATATATATATATATATATATATATATATATATATACTAGCAGTATAGCCCAGCGTTGCACGGGTGTAATGAAAGCTTTAAAACTAATCCATGGTCCTGGAGCTCAGACACTTTAAACGTTGGCACGAAAGACTAAAAAGCAATAGTTGTTTCCAGTTAAAGCGAAACCGTAGACTGAAAGAAAAATGAATGGCTGTAAGTTAAATTTTGATTTCCTGGTATAGATATCAAATTCTCTGCACTATTGTAAGAACTGCAACCTTGAAACTTCTGAATATCGTTTCTTATGTCTTTGTCTACGAGTGTATGAAATTTGATTAAAATCGGACCACTCCTTCTATAACCCGATTTTTTCGATTATCGATTTTTCGATATTTATCGGGGGTACCTCGACACAAAACCTAGCTAAGAACACTCGCAGACGCTTATAGTACAATTGTGTAAATTTTCAAGAAAATCGGTTCAGCCGTTTCGGAGTCTATAGGTAACGGACACACACACACAGACACACACACAGACAATGTTCCATGTATAAATAAGTTTAGATTACTCAAAACAACCTTCGGCTGCTGAGATCAGTAAAACATTTTCTAAGCAAATCACTACTCACATTCGTAGTTACTATATTACTCCAAATTCACGTTCTCCAAATTCACGTGTCTTTTTCAGTTTGTTGCGAATTCACGCGACTTTTAATATTTCCGGTTCCTCCTAATTCCTACGACAATTTCTTTTGTTTTTGCTTCTAATTCTCTTTTATTCCTTTTAATTCTCACGTCGATTTCTCTTTTTTGCTTTTAATTCTCACGTCGATTTCTCTTTTTTGCTTCTAATTCTCACGTCAATTTCTTTTCTTTTTGCTTCTAATTCTCTTTTATTCCTTTTAATTCTCACGTCGATTTCTCTTTTTTGCTTCTAATTCTCACGTCGATTTCTCTTTTTTGCTTCTAATTCTCACGTCAATTTCTTTAATTTTTGCTTCTAATTCTCTTTTATTCCTTTTAATTCTCACGTCGATTTCTCTTTTTTGCTTCTAATTCTCACGTCGATTTCTCTTTTTTGCTTCTAATTCTCACGTCAATTTCTTTAATTTTTGCTTCTAATTCTCTTTTATTCCTTTTAATTCTCACGTCGATTTCTCTTTTTTGCTTCTAATTCTCACGTCGATTTCTCTTTTTTGCTTCTAATTCTCACGTCAATTTCTTTTCTTTTTGCTTCTAATTCTCTTTTATTCCTTTTAATTCTCACGTCGATTTCTCTTTTATTCCTTTTAATTCTCACGTCGATTTCTCTTTTTTGCTTCTAATTCTCACGTCAATTTCTTTTCTTTTTGCTTCTAATTCTCTTTTATTCCTTTTAATTCTCACGTCGATTTCTCTTTTTTGCTTCTAATTCTCACGTCGATTTCTCTTTTTTGCTTCTAATTCTCACGTCAATTTCTTTTCTTTTTGCTTCTAATTCTCTTTTATTCCTTTTAATTCTCACGTCGATTTCTCTTTTATTCCTTTTAATTCTCACGTCGATTTCTCTTTTTTGCTTCTAATTCTCACGTCAATTTCTTTTCTTTTTGCTTCTAATTCTCTTTTATTCCTTTTAATTCTCACGTCGATTTCTCTTTTTTGCTTCTAATTCTCACGTCAATTTCTTTTTTTCCTTCTAATTCACGCGTCGATTTCTTTGTGCTTCTAATTCTCATGGCAATATCTTTTTGTTTCTAATTCCCGCTTGATTTCTCTTCGTTTGCTTCTAATTCACGCGTCGATTTATATTCTTTTTGATTGTAATTTAACCGTTAATTTCTGGCTTTTGCCTCGAATTAACAGACATTTTTCTTTATGCTTTCAATTCCAACATATATTTATCTCATTTTTGCCTCTAATTCACGTGTCTATTTTTCTTCTTTTTTGCTTCCAGTTTACGCGTTTATTTCTCTCTTCTTTTTTCTTGTAATTCTCACGTCAATTTCTCTTCTTTTGTTTCTAATTCGCGCGTCGATTTCTCTTCTTTTTTGCTTTTAATTCTCACGTCAATTTCTCTTCTTTTGTTTCTAATTCGCGCGTCGATTTCTCTTCTTTTTTGCTTTTAATTCTCACGTCAATTTCTCTTCTTTTGTTTCTAATTCGCGCGTCGATTTCTCTTCTTTTTTCTTGTAATTCTCACGTCAATTTCTCTTCTTTTGTTTCTAATTCGCGCGTCGATTTCTCTTCTTTTTTTCTTGTAATTCTCACGTCAATTTCTCTTTTTTGCTTCTAATTAACAGGCATTTTTCCCTTATGCTTAAAATTTCCGGGTTGATTTCTATTGTTTGGCTTCCAATTCACACGTTCATTTCTATTTTTTTTTTTTGCTTCTAATTTATGCTTCGATTTTTCTTGTTTTTTTTTGTCATATTACTAAATTCCTCTTTTCTTTCCGTCTTCAATATACTTTAATCTCAAACAAATATATTTGACAAGAATGGGTAATGATCGCTTTGTTATTTACTATCATTTCATTTTCATTCGTTTAATTAATAATTTATTTACGTGATAAATATTTGAAAAGATATCAAACCTCTACGAATATATTTGTCTGTGGGCGATGTCCATAAATTTATTTAATGTTTTTATTCTAGCCTTTCACAGAGATTCGCCATTGACTTTTACATGGCAGTCTGACAGACTGAAGGATCGGCTTTTTTTTCTCCAATCCTTCAATATTTTCCCGTAAATAAATACAACTTTATATATATATATATATATATATATATATATATATATATATATATATATATATATATATATATATATATATATAATATATATATATATATATATATATATATATATATATATATATATATATATATATATATATATATATATATATATATATATATATATATATATATATATATATATATATATATATACAATAATAATAATATCAGCCCACAGACATCTGACAAGAACTTTGCAAATGTAGCAAAGCATATTCATCCTAGCTGTCAATTTAAGTTGGCATCTTTCCCATATATTGAATGAATTTTCTTAAAGTTAGTATATTCTTATTTTCAGATGAGAAGCAAGAAATATTCCATCAAAAACGGGAAGAAATGGATTGTCAGTGGTCAGGTATGTAGGATAGTATGACTGATAGAATAAGGTTATTTATCTATAACGTAAATTAACTGCTAAGGATATCTAGTACATTGAAACCCAGAGAAAAAGGAATTGTCTGTGGTTTCCATCCTTTCAAAAACATCATTGCTCACATGTTCGATTCACCCGCAGCATCCTTCTGTAGAACAAAGTCTACGTACCAGATAGGAAAGTTCATTTTTTCTACGCTTAATTTAATAAAGTCTATGTACGATAGAGGAAAGTTCATTATTACTACACTTAATTTAATAAAATCTATGTACGATAGAGGAAAGTTCATTATTACTATGGTTAATTTAATAAAGTCTATGCACGATAGAGGAAAGTTCATTATTACTATGGTTAATTTAATAAAGTCTATGCACGATAGAGAAAAGTTAATTATTGCTACACTTAATTTAATAAAGTCTATGCACGATAGAGAAAAGTTCATTATTACTACACTTAATTTAATAAAGTCTATGTACGATAGAGAAAAGTTAATTAATACTACACTTAATTTAATAAAGTCTATGTACGATAGAGGAAAGTTCATTATTACTATGGTTAATTTAATAAAGTCTATGCACGATAGAGAAAAGTTAATTAATACTACACTTAATTTAATAAAGTCTATGCACGATAGAGGAAAGTTCATTATTACTATGGTTAATTTAATAAAGTCTATGCACGATAGAGAAAAGTTAATTATTGCTACACTTAATTTAATAAAGTCTATGCACGATAGAGAAAAGTTCATTATCACTACACTTAATTTAATAAAGTCTATGTACGATAGAGAAAAGTTAATTAATACTACACTTAATTTAATAAAGACTATGTACGATAGAGGAAAGTTCATTATTACTATGGTTAATTTAATAAAGTCTATGCACGATAGAGAAAAGTTAATTATTGCTACACTTAATTTAATAAAGTCTATGCACGATAGAGAAAAGTTCATTATTACTACACTTAATTTAATAAAGTCTATGTACGATAGAGAAAAGTTAATTAATACTACACTTAATTTAATAAAGTCTATGTACGATAGAGGAAAGTTCATTATTACTATGGTTAATTTAATAAAGTCTATGCACGATAGAGGAAAGTTCATTATTACTATGGTTAATTTAATAAAGTCTATGCACGATAGAGAAAAGTTAATTATTACTACACTTAATTTAATAAAGTCTATGTACGATAGAGGAAAGTTAATTATTGCTACACTTAATTTAATAAAGTCTATGTACGATAGAGGAAAGTTCATTATTACTATGGTTAATTTAATAAAGTCTATGTACGATAGAGGAAAGTTCATTATTACTATGGTTAATTTAATAAAGTCTATGTACGATAGAGGAAAGTTCATTATTACTATGGTTAATTTAATAAAGTCTATGTACGATAGAGGAAAGTTCATTATTACTATGGTTAATTTAATAAAGTCTATGTACGATAGAGAAAAGTTCATTATTACTACACTTAATTTAATAAAGTCTATGTACGATAGAGGAAAGTTCATTATTGCTACACTTAATTTAATAAAGTCTATGTACGATAGAGGAAAGTTCATTATTGCTACACTTAATTTAATAAAGTCTATGTACGATAGAGAAAAGTTCATTATTACTATGGTTAATTTAATAAAGTCTATGTACGATAGAGAAAAGTTCATTATTACTATGGTTAATTTAATAAAGTCTATGTACGATAGAGAAAAGTTCATTATTACTATGGTTAATTTAATAAAGTCTATGTACGATAGAGAAAAGTTCATTATTACTATGGTTAATTTAATAAAGTCTATGTACGATAGAGAAAAGTTCATTATTACTATGGTTAATTTAATAAAGTCTATGTACGATAGAGAAAAGTTCATTATTACTATGGTTAATTTAATAAAGTCTATGTACGATAGAGAAAAGTTCATTATTACTATGGTTAATTTAATAAAGTCTATGTACGATAGAGAAAAGTTCATTATTACTACACTTAATTTAATGAAGTCTATGTACCTTAGAGGAAAGTTCATTATTACTATGGTTAATTTAATAAAGTCTATGTACGATAGAGAAAAGTTAATTATTCCTACACTTAATTTAATAAAGTCTATGTACCTTAGAGGAAAGTTCATTATTACTACGCTTAATTTAATGAAGTCTATGTAGGATAGAAGAATATTCACCAAACTATTAGCATGAAAATATTTACTGAAAATGCACAGGGAAATTACTTTACGACGATGGAAATCGTCTGATGTCGAAACGCCAGATCATGACTAATAATATTGCAGATTATTCCTTAGATTCTATTAGAAATATCTATAAATATTTAGCAGCAACACCACACAAGAGAGGATAGCAGAATCTATCGATAGATATGAACAGCCTTAGATTAATAGTCGTATAAATATGTAAAATAAATTCTGGAGACAAAAAGTGTCTTCCGCGAATAAGTGAAGTGAATTTCTTAGCAGCAGATCTAGAAATGGATTCAGAAATGGATTCCACTTCATGTCTGAAAAGAAACCTAACGGCGCAATGAGTCACTTCTTCAGAGGTGAGCAGCACCCATGCTTATAGAAGTATATTCTCGCTTTCAGAAACGGGATGAAATGGATTCTCATTGGTCAAGTATGAATAATGGTATTACTGATAGCATAAGGTTATTTATCTATGTTGTGGGACTTCACCTTTTTCTGCGATAATAAACTCTACTTCAGTATACATATACTCCTGACGTAGAGAGATCCGTTAGAGATATCGGGACTAATCCGTAAGTTACCGAGAGATACCGAAGTCACACAGAGTATAGCACGTCAGTTGGCATAGTAGCTCTGAGCCACAAAATATTACACGGATATACTATTTCAACAGGACTTCACTTTAAGACTTGTATATATATATATATATATATATATATAAATATATATATATATATATTAAAAAAGGATTAATTCAAAGATGTTGAATGGCCATTTCGATATGAAGATCCCCACGGGGGACAACACATCACCTCAGCAACAGAAAAATCCTTTCAGAAACCCTTTTTTCTGTTGCTGATGTGATGTGTTGTTCTTTTTTCTGTTGCTGAGGTGATGTGTTGTCCCCCGTGGGGATCTTCATATCGAAATGCCCATTCAACATCTTCGAATTAATCCTTTTTAATATATATTTGCTCTGTAATATTTTATTACATGGAGCTCTCTTCCTGTATTATTTTTTAATATTAAAATAAAATTTTTAATATTAATTAGGATCGGGTTTTTGGAATTTACCTTCCTGCTTTTTTCCCTTGGATTGAAGTATCTGAATTAATATATATATATATATATATATATATATATATATATATATATAGAGCGCTCTAGCTATTGGGTGCGTATAATGATATGCGCTAAAAAGTCTATTTCCACCGAACGCCCATAGCCTAGGGGTAGAGTCGCTGACTGATGCCATTTCGGTCGGGTTTCAATCCTGGGTAAAAAAGCAATTGGGGTCTAACCGTACTGATGAGCTGTGATACGGCGAAACAGATCTGTCTGCGGGTGAAATATATATATATATATATATAGATATATTACTTACTGATCATATTCCTGGATTACTAACCTGCGTTACAGTTTGTATATTTACGTTCAATATAACCTATTCTTCTATCTCAAATATCTGTTTTGTTGTTCATTATTTTGTGTGTTTCCTCACCAGGATCTACAACAACAGAATGTAAATAAACTGCTAATGTTATCTAATATATTCAAAATCAGGGAAGAAGGACTTGTATGTGGACACAAATGAACGTCAGCACAACCGATAAAGTAGGAGTAAAATATTTAAAATAGAAATGCATTTCTAATGATTTTACGATGTATCTTCCCACTGTCATTTTTACAAATATATTTACGTTTCCCTGGTGACCCGTTTACACGATTTGCAACTAGGTCCTGTCCTTTTACAGTAAAAACAGTCAATTCCAACCGCCAATGCTAGTCCATCAAATAGTTAAATTTAACTGTAACTTCTACTCTAATTGCTGCTTTTCCCGCACTTCCCGCTTATGGAAATTCATTCCGTATACTTGCTTCCCTGACAGCTACATTTTCCAAGAGTTTAAGTGCAAAATCAAATGCCATATTTTATCTCTTTGATTCTTTCATCATTTCTCCGACACTCGCTGCAGCTTGCTCTCATTTTTACTGCACCCATCTCATGAAAACCATGTGCGTCAGTGGCAGTTCTAAAGAAAGAGATTGTCTGTGTTCGTGAATGAAGGCAATCATTATTGGTAGAATAGGGCTTTTATATGTATAATGTAAATGAATTGCTAATGATTTTACTATAGGAATGCATTGTAAATGAGGAAGAAAGGGATTGTCAGTGGTCAGGAATGAAGGCAAGCATTACTAATAGAATAGGGCTTTTATATGTATAATGTAAATGCATTGCTAATGATTTTACTATAGGAATGTATTGTAAATGAGGAAGAAAGGGATTGTCAGTGGTCAGGAATGAAGGCATGCATTACTAATAGAATAGGGCTATTATATGTATAATGTAAATGAATTGCTAATGATTTTACTATAGGAATGCATTGAAAATGAAGAAGAAAGGGATTGTCAGTGGTCAGGAATGAAGGCAAGCATTCCGATAAATAGGGCTAATATATTTCATTGCCGTGGATATATTTAGGACCGCGATTCTAAACAGGTTTGTGTAATTCAATGTGCATTTGTAATAAAAGCTAAAATTATGTGCACAGTTAATAGTTTAACTTGGAATAATTAGTTAGAAAATTTAAAAAGAGGAATTTAATAATTCTTATATATTTATTTTTAAGACAGTCAGTTAAGGGTCATACGCGTTACACGCTGGAACGATTATATCCCGAAAGAGATATGACTGACTCGGTAGAAGATTTTCCCGCCTTTAATTCACCATTACTTCCTGCGGTAAACTGGTTGCCAGCCAAGGCTATAGAACCCAATCTATCCTGCTATTAAGCCAATAACTGAGTGAGAAGAGATAAACTATATCATTATATTAATAAGTAGTAATTAGTGGGGGATCAGTTTATTACTTCATAATAATAGAAAAATGATACCCCACTTTATGCCCAGTAAAAGTATTAATTTTTTTCAACTATTATATTCAGTCAATCAGTTAAGTGCCATATGTTTGACACGGATGGGCTATCATGTCTCGAAAGAGACATGACTGACTGGGGAGAAGATTATCCCGCAGTAGGTTGCCATTAATTTTTCGGTAGACTGGTTGTCAGCCATGGTTATAAAACCCAATCTGTCCTGCTATTTAACTCATAACTGGAGGGAAAAGAGGGATTAATACTTTTCCCCTAGAATATTTGCACATAAGTGAATGCAATGAATTCAACTGGAATCCGAATTCGCATAAAGCAATACTTTCCCTTTTATCGTGAAAGACATGTGATTTAGCTACTGGGTCAGAGATAGATAGATAGATAGATAGATAGATAGATAGATAGATATTTGATATTTCAAAGACTGAGATAGATAGATAGATAGATAGATAGATAGATAGATAGATAGATAGATAGATAGATCAAAGACTGAGATAGATAGATAGATAGATAGATAGATAGATAGATAGATAGATAGATAGATAGATAGATATATATTTCAAAGACTGAGATAGATAGATAGATAGATAGATAGATAGATAGATAGATAGATAGATAGATAGATAGATATTTCAAAGACTGAGATAGATAGATAGATAGATAGATAGATAGATAGATAGATAGATAGATAGATAGATCAAAGACTGATAGATAGATAGATAGATAGATAGATAGATAGATAGATAGATAGATAGATAGATATTTAAAAGACTGAGATAGATAAATAGATATTTAAAAGATTGCGATAGATAGATATTTAAAAGACTGAGATAGATAGATAGATAGATAGATAGATAGATAGATAGATAGATAGATAGATAGATAGATATTTCAAAGACTGAGATAGATAGATAGATAGATAGATAGATAGATAGATAGATAGATAGATGAGATAGATAGATAGATAGATAGATAGATAGATAGATAGATAGATAGATTTAAAAAGACTGAGATAGATAGATAGATAGATAGATAGATAGATAGATAGATAGATAGATAATCCCGCTGCAAGTTGTCATTGCTTTCTACGATAGACTGGTTGCTATCCAATGCTACAGAACCCAATCTCTCCTGCTATTCAGCCCATAACTAGAAGGAGAAGAGATGTATTATATTAAGTAGTAATTAATGGGGGATCAGTTTATTACTTCGTAACAATAGAAATCCAATCCCCCACTTATGTCCATTATCAGCTTTAAGTATGTTTCCAACTATTACATTTAGTCAGTCAGTTAAGTGCCACACGTGATACACGCGTTGGGCGATTATGTCTCGAAAGAGACATGACTGACTGGGCAAAAGATTATTCTGCAGTAGGTTGCCATTGTTTTCTGCGGTAGACTATTTGCCAGCCAAGGCTTTAGAGCCCAATATGTTTCGTTGTTTAACCCATAACTGGGTGAAAGAGACGGATTAATACTTTTTCTAAGGGTATTTGTGTGAAAGTGAATGCAATGAATTCAACTAGAAATCGAACTCGCCTCTTCGATCTTTCATTTTGAGCCGATATTGCATTGCACCACAGCACACACCCAGACATTGATTTATATATTTCGGTAAGATTGTGTGAAACTAGTGATGGATGTGCTTTGACAAAAAAAGAAAAATATATTTGATGTCTTTCATTTATGGTTTAGAATTCCATGAGAGGATTAAGTGTACGGTTTTCATTTGAAGCGATTTATGAAGAATCTGCTATTTTCTTAGAGAGGCTAATAATGATTGATTTACATCCCTTGAGAAAAGAAACTGGAAAGGATTATCCACTCCTTCTTAGAGATTAAGGAATTTAGCAATAAATTTAAAATATCAAATGAGAAAGCCTTGACTTAGGCATAAACGTAATATGCTTGATGATTTTAAATATTAAAAAAGACAATTGTGTCAATATAAAAATACAGGATTTTCTAAAAATGTAACAATAATTTATAAATTCAGACTAGCAGTATAGCCCGGCGTTGCTCGGGTGTAATGAAAGCTTTCAAACTAATCCATGGTTCTGGAGCTCAGACTCAGCATAAAGAATATTTCTGTGAAGATTGGTTAGAATCGGATAAAAATTGTGGATCTGTATAAAGGACATACAAACAAATAAACAGACACACGCACAAACAACTTGCCTTATATATATATATATATTATCGTATTTTTTTTTGCACTACTGTAAGAACTGCAACCTTGAAACTTCTGAATATCGTTTCTTATGTCTTTGTCTATGAGTATTGTATCAAATTTGATTAAAAATCGGACCACTCCTTCTATAACCCCATTTTTTTCTATTATCGATTTTCGATATTTATCGGGGGTACCTCGACACAAAACCTAGCTAAGAACACTCGCAAACGCTTATAATACAACTGTGTAAATTTTCAAGAAAATCGGTTCAGCCGTTTCGGAGTCTATATGTAACGGACACACACACACACACACACACACACACAAAGTTCAATTTATAAATAAGTTTAGATAAGTGCCATGCATGATGCAAGCTTTTGAGCGTTCATGTCTCGAAAGAGACATGACTGACTGGGCAAAAGATTATCCCGCAGTTGGTTGTCATTGCTTTCTGCGGTAGACTGGTTGTCAGCCAAGGCTATAGAAACCAATCTGTCTTATTATTTAACCCATAACTAAAGGGAAGAGACGGATTAATACTTTTCCCCAAGGTTATTTGTGCGTAAGTGAATGCAAGTAATTTATAAATTTGGGTTGATTTGCTGTGTGGTGTAATGGATATTAACACGGAATGAGAAATTGAAGATCCGAGTTCGAATTTTGCTTAGACGCATGTAGTTGTAAATTATTGTAAAATAAAGAAAGGATGTGTTGAGATTGAAAGAAAAACACTTAACCGATGTTTAGAATAATTAGTTCTGGTTTGACGACAAACTGCATCCAGCAGCAAGGCCTGTGATCAGGAGAGTTCTGAGGGTCGTGGAACAAACTCTTAAATCTTTTTATCTCCAAGTCAATCTTGCTAGTGGGTAGTCGCCCCTGTTAGGGTCTCAGCTATGGGAAAACGGTTGTCACAGCACTAGGAAAGTATAAAAACAGTTTATAGTAGAAATAACAGCAATAAATTTTCTTTAGAAAAAATTACCAGCAATACATTTATATATATATATATATATATATAAATGTATTGCTGGTAATTTTTTTCTAAAAAGAAAATTTATTGCTGTTATATATATATAGACCAGCGATAAACTTTTGAAAGTAAAAATAATTACCAATAATAAAATTTTGTAAAGAAAATTAAATTTCGGTATTAAATGAGTTGATATGCTAATCCTTTTCGAACACAATCTATTCAGAAAGATTTTCTGCCTAGTCATTCATGAATTAAAAGAGACATGATCGCCAAAGTGGGTATCACGTATGGAACTTCAATGACAGATCTGGATAAAAGAACTGAGTAGCAAGACATACTAGCTTCTAGAACCTTGGTTGGCAATCATGTCTACGCAGAAAGAAACGGCAACATACTGTGAGAAAATCTCCTACATAGTCAGTCATGGATCGAAAGAGATCGCCCAAACGTGTATCACGTAAGGCACTTAACTGACTGATCTGGATAAAAGAATTGAATAGCAAGACCGATTGGGTTCTATAGCCTTGGTTCGGTAACAGGTCTACTGAAGAAAGTAATAGCAACCTACTGTGGGAAAATCTTCTGCCTAGTCAGTCATGGATCGAAAGAGACATGATCGCTCAAGCGTATATGACGTATGGCACTTAACTGACTGATCTGGATAAAAGAATTGAATAGCAAGACCGATTGGGTTCTATAGCCTTGGTTCGGTAACAGGTCTACTGAAGAAAGTAATAGCAACCTACTGTGGGAAAATCTTCTGCCTAGTCAGTCATGGATCGAAAGAGACATGATCGCTCAAGCGTATATGACGTATGGCACTTAACTGACTGATCTGGATAAAAGAATTGAATAGCAGGACCGATTGGGTTCAATAGCCTTGGTTCGGCAACAGGTATACCAAAACAAATTAATAGCAAACTACTGTGGGAAAATCTTCTTAGTCAGTCATGGATCGAAAAAGACATGATCGCCCATGCGTTTATCACGTATGGCACTTAACTGACTGATCTGGGTAAACGAAGTGAATAGCAGGACAGATTGGGTTCTATAGCCTTGGTTCGGCAAAAAAGTCTAAGAAAGTTTATATCGCTCATTCAGTGAAATGGATTAGAGCGCTCTAGCTATTGGGCGCGTTTAATGATATGCGTTAAAAAGTATGCTTACTTCCACCGAACACCCATAGCCCAGGGGTAGAGTCGCCGACTGACGCCATTTCGGTCGGGTTTCAGTCCTGGGTAATAAAAGCAATCGGATGTCTAACCGTACTGATGAGCTGTGATACGGCGAAACAGATCTGTCTGCGGATGACAATATATATATATATATATATATTATGCTCTCATTACGATTGATCTTTCTAGAGATGGAAATTTTAAAAACAGTTTCCACTTCTGCGATATATGCATGGCACTTCAGTGACTGGTGTATGTATACACTGCTTATATACAACGCGTTAAAATTTCCTTTCTCGTATTCCATGTACCTATAGTTTAGTGGGTAGCGACTCCGACTAACACCAAATCAGTCGAGTTTCTGATCCCGGCCAGAAGCAAGTGGATGTATCAATCAAACTGATGAGCTGTGATACAGCGAAACAGGCTTGTATGTGGATGACAAATTTATATATATATATATATATATATATATATATATATACCAGCGATACACTTTTGAAAGTAAAAGAAAATTACCTACGATATAATTTTGTAAAGAAAATTAAATTTCGGAATTAAATGACTCATCAAGACTTAATATGCCACCAAAAAAACATTTTCGTACGCAATCTATGGGCAAAAATGGCTAAAAATCACTATGAAAATATAAAAATGCATTTAAATAGTAAAATTTTCAACAATACAATGTAAAAGACGTAAAAGTTTGTTATATAATAAACAAAACAAAACTGAGAAAGAACTGATGAGGTTACTGCTTCAGAAACTAACACAGGACGAGTAGCCCGCAACTTCTGGAACACTATGTGACACGGCAACCTCTTTACAAACAAGACATCCAGTCTCGCCAGAAGCCCAATGCTGATGTTCTCGTCGCTTTTATGAACAGATGAAAAATAACCAGATTTTGATAATTTGCAGTGACGCCCGTATCTGGATATACCAAGCTGTTCTGCGGCAAACAAGGAAAATCCAGATATGACCAACTTCAACAGACATGCCTACACGCAACAAGGGGGCATTTTCGGGTGCAGAATTACACGTTAAACACCGAGTAAAAGATAAGGAGAAGAGTTTACAATTAAACCGAAACCATATCCTATAAAATTGATAAATATATATATATATATATACTCCGGTTTGAAAGAGCTGGAATATGTGTGAACCGGATGCTCCTCCCTGATTTTAGTTTGTTTTAGATTTTCCAAGCATATCCCCTTTGATACAGCGTTTTATTTTTCTATCAAAAGAAATTATGTTGGAAAATCTCCAGACTTTTTTCAGAAATCAATAAAATACAAAATTTGCATTAACGTTGCGATATGTACAAAGAAATACTGCCTCTTTAAACTGACACACGATCGTATCAGTTAAAATGGCGTCTTCTTTTTTCAGTACCGTTGAGCAATAAATAAACGCTCTTTTAGAACAATTTTTTTTTCACTGAAATTTTCAAGGCTTTCAACTGAAATCAAGAAAATACCTATATGATTAAACTGGTTACAGTATTTTTTTTTCAAACTCTGCTGTTTGTGCAACGGTGGTTTTTCAAAAGTTTGTCGATGCTTCAAACATAATCAAGCTATTGATGTGACCGTTTACGATTTGTCTAAGAGATCAATTTTTTAGCTCAAGAAAAAACATCGATCAACAAATGGACCATTAGAATTTCACCCTTAACATCGATATATTTCTGCCATCGAACTACAACATTATTTACGGATTTACAATCAATGATTGATGCTCTGGGTTTAATTCTAGAAAGATGTAAAGAATTTCATTAATGGCGATATATACTGAATTTCAAGACAGTCGGTTCTATACTTTTGGTTAGCAACCAGTTTATCGCAGAAAAAATAGCAACCTACTGCAGGAAAATTGTCTGCCTAGTCAGTCATGAATTGAATGAGGCATGATCGCCCAAGCGAGTGTCACATATGGCACTTCACTGACTGATCAGGATAAAAGAATTGAATAGCAGGTCAGATTGGCTTCTATAACCTTGGTTGGCAACCATGTCTACAGCAGAGAGAAACGGCAACTTAAAATATCTAGCCTAGTCAGTCATGGATCGAAAGAGACATGATCGCCCAAGCTGATATCAGGTATGTCACTTAACTGACTGATCTGGATAAATGAATTAAATAACAGGACAGATAGGGTTCTATAGCCTTGGTTCGGTAACAGGTCTACTGAAGAAAGTAATAGCGACCTACTGAGGGAAAATCTTTTGCCTAGTCAGTCATGAATCTAAAAAGACATGATCGCCCAAACGTGTATCACATGTGGCACTTAACTGACTGATCTGGATAAAAGAATTAAATAGCAGGAACGATTGGGTTCTATAGCCTTGCTTGGGCAACAGGTCTACTGAAGAAAGTAATACCAACCTACTGAGGGAAAATCTTTTGCCTAGACAGTCATGGATCTAAAGAGACATGATCGCCCAAACGTGTATCACGTATGGCACTCAACTGACTGATCTGGATAAAAGAATTAAATAGCAGGAACGATTGGGTTCTATAGCCTTGGTTCGGCAACAGGTCTACTGAAGAATGTAATAGCAACCAACGGTGGGAAAATCTTCTGCCTAGTCAGTCATGGATCTATAGAGACATGATCGCCCTAACGTGTATCATGTATGGCACTTAACTGACTAATCTGGATAAAAGAATAAAATAGCAGGAACGATTGGGTTCTATAGCCTTGGTTCGGCAACAGGTCTACTAAAGAAAGTAATAGCAACCGACTGAGGGAAAACCTTCTGCCTAGTCAGTCATGGACCTAAAGAGAGATGATCGCCCTAACGTGCATCACGTATGGCACTTAACTGACTGATCTGGATAAAAGAATTAAATAGCAGGAACGATTGGGTTCTATAGCCTTGGTTCGGCAACAGGTCTACTGAAGAAAGTAATAGCAACCGACTGAGGGAAAACCTTCTGCCTAGTCAGTCATGGATCAAAAGAGACATGGTCGCCCCAACGTGTGTCACGTATGACTCTCAACTGAGTGATCTGGATAAAAGAATTAAATAGCAGGAACGATTGGGTTCTATAGCCTTGGTTCGGCAACAGGTCTACTGAAGAATGTAATAGCAACCAACGGTGGGAAAATCTTCTGCCTAGTCAGTCATGGACCTAAAGAGACATGATCGCCCTAACGTGTATCATGTATGGCACTTAACTGACTAATCTGGATAAAAGAATAAAATAGCAGGAACGATTGGGTTCTATAGCCTTGGTTCGGTAACAGGTCGACTGAAGAAAGTAATAGCAACCTACTGTGGGGAAACCTTCTGCCTAGTCAGTCATGGACCTAAAGAGACATGATCGACCTAACGTGTATCACGCATGGCACTTAACTGACTGATCAGGATAAAAGAATTAAATAGCAGTAACGATTGGGTTCTATAGTCTTGGTTCGGCAACAGGTCTACTGAAGAATGTAATAGCAACCAACGGTGGGAAAACCTTCTGCCTAGTCAGTCATGGATCAAAAGAGACATGGTCGCCCCAACGTGTGTCACGTATGACTCTCAACTGACTGATCTGGATACAAGAATTAAATAGCAGGAACGATTGGGTTCTATAGCCTTGGTTCGGCAACAGGTCTACTGAAGAAAGTAATAGCAACCAACTGTGGGAAAATCTTCTGCCTAGTAAGTCATGGACCTAAAGAGACATGATCGACCTAACGTGTATCATGTATGGCACTTAACTGACTGATCAGGATAAAAGAATTAAATAGCAGGAACGATTGTGTTCTACAGCCTTGGTTCGTCAACAGGTCTACTGAAGAAAGTAATAGCAACCAACTGTGGGAAAATCTTCTGCCTAGTAAGTCATGGACCTAAAGAGACATGATCGCCCAAACATTAATCATGTATAGCACTTAACTGAGTGATCTGGATAAACGAATTAAATAGCAGGAACGATTTTGTTCTATAGCCTTGGTTCGGCACCAGGTCTACTGAAGAAGTAATAGCAACCAACTGTGGGAAAATCTTCTGCCTAGTCAGTCATGGACCTAAAGAGACATGATCGACCTAACGTGTATCATGTATGGCACTTAACTGACTGATCAGGATAAAAGAATTAAATAGCAGGAACGATTGTGTTCTACAGCCTTGGTTCGTCAACAGGTCTACTGAAGAAAGTAATAGCAACCAACTGTGGGAAAATCTTCTGCCTAGTAAGTCATGGACCTAAAGAGACATGATCGCCCAAACATTAATCATGTATAGCACTTAACTGAGTGATCTGGATAAACGAATTAAATAGCAGGAACGATTGGGTTCTATAGCCTTGGTTCGGCAACAGGTCTACTGAAGAAAGTAATAGCAACCAACTGTGGGAAAATCTTCTGCCTAGTCAGTCATGGACCTAAAGAGACATGATCGACCTAACGTGTATCATGTATGGCACTTAACTGACTGATCAGGATAAAAGAATTAAATAGCAGGAACGATTGTGTTCTACAGCCTTGGTTCGTCAACAGGTCTACTGAAGAAAGTAATAGCAACCAACTGTGGGAAAATCTTCTGCCTAGTAAGTCATGGACCTAAAGAGACATGATCGCCCAAACATTAATCATGTATAGCACTTAACTGAGTGATCTGGATAAACGAATTAAATAGCAGGAACGATTTTGTTCTATAGCCTTGGTTCGGCACCAGGTCTACTGAAGAAGTAATAGCAACCAACTGTGGGAAAATCTTCTGCCTAGTCAGTCATGGACCTAAAGAGACATGATCGACCTAACGTGTATCATGTATGGCACTTAACTGACTGATCAGGATAAAAGAATTAAATAGCAGGAACGATTGTGTTCTACAGCCTTGGTTCGTCAACAGGTCTACTGAAGAAAGTAATAGCAACCAACTGTGGGAAAATCTTCTGCCTAGTAAGTCATGGACCTAAAGAGACATGATCGCCCAAACATTAATCATGTATAGCACTTAACTGAGTGATCTGGATAAACGAATTAAATAGCAGGAACGATTGGGTTCTATAGCCTTGGTTCGGCAACAGGTCTACTGAAGAAAGTAATAGCAACCAACTGTGGGAAAATCTGCCTAGTCAGTCATGGACCTAAAGAGACATGATCGACCTAACGTGTATCATGTATGGCACTTAACTGACTGATCAGGATAAAAGAATTAAATAGCAGGAACGATTGTGTTCTACAGCCTTGGTTCGTCAACAGGTCTACTGAAGAAAGTAATAGCAACCAACTGTGGGAAAATCTTCTGCCTAGTAAGTCATGGACCTAAAGAGACATGATCGCCCAAACATTAATCATGTATAGCACTTAACTGAGTGATCTGGATAAACGAATTAAATAGCAGGAACGATTGGGTTCTATAGCCTTGGTTCGGCAACAGGTCTACTGAAGAAAGTAATAGCAACCAACTGTGGGAAATCTTCTGCCTAGTCAGTCATGGACCTAAAGAGACATGATCGACCTAACGTGTATCATGTATGGCACTTAACTGACTGATCTGGATAAAAGAATTAAATAGCAGGAACGATTGGGTTCTATAGCCTTGGTTCGGCAACAGGTCTATTGAAGAAAGTAATAGCAACCAACTGTGGGAAAATCTTCTGCCTAGTAAGTCATGGACCTAAAGAGACATGATCGACCTAACGTGTATCATGTATGGCACTTAACTGACTGATCAGGATAAAAGAATTAAATAGCAGGAACGATTGTGTTCTACAGCCTTGGTTCGTCAACAGGTCTACTGAAGAAAGTAATAGCAACCAACTGTGGGAAAATCTTCTGCCTAGTAAGTCATGGACCTAAAGAGACATGATCGCCCAAACATTAATCATGTATAGCACTTAACTGAGTGATCTGGATAAACGAATTAAATAGCAGGAACGATTTTGTTCTATAGCCTTGGTTCGGCACCAGGTCTACTGAAGAAGTAATAGCAACCAACTGTGGGAAAATCTTCTGCCTAGTCAGTCATGGACCTAAAGAGACATGATCGACCTAACGTGTATCATGTATGGCACTTAACTGACTGATCAGGATAAAAGAATTAAATAGCAGGAACGATTGTGTTCTACAGCCTTGGTTCGTCAACAGGTCTACTGAAGAAAGTAATAGCAACCAACTGTGGGAAAATCTTCTGCCTAGTAAGTCATGGACCTAAAGAGACATGATCGCCCAAACATTAATCATGTATAGCACTTAACTGAGTGATCTGGATAAACGAATTAAATAGCAGGAACGATTGGGTTCTATAGCCTTGGTTCGGCAACAGGTCTACTGAAGAAAGTAATAGCAACCAACTGTGGGAAAATCTTCTGCCTAGTCAGTCATGGACCTAAAGAGACATGATCGACCTAACGTGTATCATGTATGGCACTTAACTGACTGATCAGGATAAAAGAATTAAATAGCAGGAACGATTGTGTTCTACAGCCTTGGTTCGTCAACAGGTCTACTGAAGAAAGTAATAGCAACCAACTGTGGGAAAATCTTCTGCCTAGTAAGTCATGGACCTAAAGAGACATGATCGCCCAAACATTAATCATGTATAGCACTTAACTGAGTGATCTGGATAAACGAATTAAATAGCAGGAACGATTTTGTTCTATAGCCTTGGTTCGGCACCAGGTCTACTGAAGAAGTAATAGCAACCAACTGTGGGAAAATCTTCTGCCTAGTCAGTCATGGACCTAAAGAGACATGATCGCCCAAACATTAATCATGTATAGCACTTAACTGAGTGATCTGGATAAACGAATTAAATAGCAGGAACGATTTTGTTCTATAGCCTTGGTTCGGCACCAGGTCTACTGAAGAAGTAATAGCAACCAACTGTGGGAAAATCTTCTGCCTAGTCAGTCATGGACCTAAAGAGACATGATCGCCCAAACATTAATCATGTATAGCACTTAACTGAGTGATCTGGATAAACGAATTAAATAGCAGGAACGATTTTGTTCTATAGCCTTGGTTCGGCACCAGGTCTACTGAAGAAGTAATAGCAACCAACTGTGGGAAAATCTTCTGCCTAGTCAGTCATGGACCTAAAGAGACATGATCGCCCAAACATTAATCATGTATAGCACTTAACTGAGTGATCTGGATAAACGAATTAAATAGCAGGAACGATTTTGTTCTATAGCCTTGGTTCGGCACCAGGTCTACTGAAGAAGTAATAGCAACCAACTGTGGGAAAATCTTCTGCCTAGTCAGTCATGGACCTAAAGAGACATGATCGACCTAACGTGTATCATGTATGGCACTTAACTGACTGATCAGGATAAAAGAATTAAATAGCAGGAACGATTGTGTTCTACAGCCTTGGTTCGTCAACAGGTCTACTGAAGAAAGTAATAGCAACCAACTGTGGGAAAATCTTCTGCCTAGTAAGTCATGGACCTAAAGAGACATGATCGCCCAAACATTAATCATGTATAGCACTTAACTGAGTGATCTGGATAAACGAATTAAATAGCAGGAACGATTGGGTTCTATAGCCTTGGTTCGGCAACAGGTCTACTGAAGAAAGTAATAGCAACCAACTGTGGGAAAATCTTCTGCCTAGTCAGTCATGGACCTAAAGAGACATGATCGACCTAACGTGTATCATGTATGGCACTTAACTGACTGATCAGGATAAAAGAATTAAATAGCAGGAACGATTGTGTTCTACAGCCTTGGTTCGTCAACAGGTCTACTGAAGAAAGTAATAGCAACCAACTGTGGGAAAATCTTCTGCCTAGTAAGTCATGGACCTAAAGAGACATGATCGCCCAAACATTAATCATGTATAGCACTTAACTGAGTGATCTGGATAAACGAATTAAATAGCAGGAACGATTTTGTTCTATAGCCTTGGTTCGGCACCAGGTCTACTGAAGAAGTAATAGCAACCAACTGTGGGAAAATCTTCTGCCTAGTCAGTCATGGACCTAAAGAGACATGATCGCACTAACGTGTATCACGTATGGCACTTAGCTGGCTAATCTGGATAAAAGAATTAAATAGCAGGAACGATTGGGTTCTATAGCCTTTGTTCGGCACCAGGTCTACTGAAGAAAGTAATAGCAACCAACTGTGGGAAAACCTTCTGCCTAGTAAGTCATGGACCTAAAGAGACATGATCGCCCAAACATTAATC
This sequence comes from Ascarosepion bandense, assembly GCA_037127315.1. Taxonomy (NCBI): domain Eukaryota; kingdom Metazoa; phylum Mollusca; class Cephalopoda; order Sepiida; family Sepiidae; genus Ascarosepion; species Ascarosepion bandense. The sequence goes on along the minus strand of JBBBDQ010002135.1, from coordinate 410,751 downwards.
ATGTATAGCACTTAACTGAGTGATCTGGATAAACGAATTAAATAGCAGGAACGATTTTGTTCTATAGCCTTGGTTCGGCACCAGGTCTACTGAAGAAAGTAATAGCAACCAACTGTGGGAAAATCTTCTGCCTAGTAAGTCATGGACCTAAAGAGACATGATCGCCCAAACATTAATCATGTATAGCACTTAACTGACTAATCTGGATAAAAGAATTAAATAGCAGGAACGATTGGGTTCTATAGCCTTGGTTCGGCAACAGGTCTACTGAAGAAAGTAATAGCAACGAACTGTGAGAAAATCTTCTGCCTAGTCAGTCATGAACCTAAAGAGACATGATCGCCCCAGCTTATATCACGTATGTCACTTAACTGACTAATCTGGATAATAGAATTGAATAGCAGGACAGGTTGGGTTCTTTAGCCTTGGTTCGGCCACAGGTCTACTGAAGAAAGTAATAGCAAACAAATGTGGGAAAATCTTCTACCTAGTCAGTCATGGACCTAAAGAGACATGATCGCCCAAACCTGTATCATGTATGGCACTTAACTGAGTGATCTGGATAAAAGAATTAAATAACAGAACAGATTTGATTCTAGAGCCTTGGTTCGGCAACAGGTCTACTGAAGAAAGTAATAGCAACCTACTGAGTTAAAATCTTTTCCCTAGTCAGTCATGGACCGAAAGAGACATGATTGTCCCAACGTGTCTCACGGATGACTCTCAACTGATTGATCTGGATAAAAGAATTGAATAGCAGGAACGATTGGGTTCTATAGCCTTGGTTCGGCAACAGGTCTACTGAAGAAATTAATAGCAAACTACTGTGGGGAAACCTTCTACCTAGTCAGTCATGGAGCTAAAGAGACATGATCGCCCAAACGTGTATCACGTATGGCACTTAACTGACTGATCTGGATAAAAGAATTGAATAGCGGGACAGATTGGGTTCTATAGCCTAGGTTCGGCAACAAGTCTTCTAAAGAAAGTAATAGCAGTCTACTGTTGGAAAATCTTCTGCCTAGTCAGTCATGGATCGAACTTCTGGTTTCGCGGCAGTTTTGTTGTTGGCGACTCGTGTAGGCTACACCGGTGTTCGACAGAAAGTGTTATTGTCTATGATGCGCAGCAAACGGGTGAAGCACTGTTCCAGTTTCCACATACAGCAATCAGCGAAAACAGACCCAAGCGGTCATTCATTCTTCTACTAACCACACTTCGTCAAACAACACTGCATTAGAAGCGAGCAGGGCCGTAGCTGATGCTCAGAAAACACCGGGCACAGAGAAAATTGCCCGGATTTATTAGTTGACAATGTGATGACGTCATCAGTGTCATCCGTTTCCAGAAACTATAATTTTTGCGGATTTTTTCGGCTATTCCAATGGAAATTAGGCACAGAAAGTGAACGAAAGCAGGAAATCGGGTTCGGACTTTCTGAGTAGAACCAGTCTTTTCTCCCAAAATTAATAAATAAACAGATTTTTACTGCGTTTATTCGGATGTTTTCTTCGTTTTTCTTTCTTTCTTTCTTTCTTTCTTTCTTTTTTCGTGAATTGTTTAGTTCGATTTCTGATGAAGACATTTTTCCTTGACCGGATTTTCACTATGATTGCACGGATCGGCCCGGACCCGTGCCCGGTGTGCCCGGTAGTCAGATACGGCCATGGAAGCGAGCACTATCTATCTATCTAATCAATCAATCTAATCTAATCTATCAATCAATCTAATCTGATCTATCAATCACTCAATCTATCGCTACGAATTTGTTATCTCCAAAGATCAGTGGATGTTTATACAAATGTTGCCGTCGACGGTGTAACTACAAAACTGGAGTATTTGTGGGTATTTGAAGATATGTTTCCATGGCGGAATATGAAACAGAGCGTATCTGCGGTTACACGCTTTAATTTCTAAAATGCACGCAGTAACAGTGATCGGTTCAAAATGGCCTCTTTATTAGCTGAACGAAGAGATTTTTATGATTGGCATAAAATAGAAATACAAGTTCACACTCAAAATATTGGTGCTGTGAACACAATAATTTTCATGCGAAATTGATTCGTCGAAGCCAGATATAGACCAAGAGTTTGCGAAGTTTTATTCTTGGAGTTTATTGCTACTCAAAATCTTTCTATTAGAGCGACATATACAAATTAACCATCAGTCCATTGATGGAATACTGCTGTCATATATGGTCAGGCGCTGTTCATCTCAGTGTTCTCGACAGGCTCCAAAGGAGAATTAGTAATGTGATAGGTACCAACTTGGAAGCTCAACTTCAGCCACTTTCTCACCGATGAGATGTGGCTTGCCTCTGTCTGTTCTATAAATATTTCATGGCTCCTGCTCCGACGAACTTAAGTCACTGATGCCCCTGCCACAGGAGTTTTCACGTGCTGGCAACTGGGTCCCACCCATTCACAGTTAGATCAACCAAATGCAGACGACAATTCTACTCCATCAGCTTCTTTTCTCGTACTTCCCTCCTGTGTAAATCTCTTCCATATTCTTGCTTTCCTGAGGGCTACAACCTCCAGGAATTTATATGTAATGTCCATACCCATCGCTTAATCATTTGACTCCTGTTCTTTCTACATCACTCTGGATATCTTTCACTTTCTCCCTACTTTGTAACTGTCATCACACCTGTCTTCCCATGTTCGCGTGCCCTTTCTCTGACAACCCCTGTAACTGGTTAATCTATCTCTTACGCTCCTCCTATCTAATCTTTTTCTCTTATGTAACCCCCTTTGTGGTACAGTGGATATCGGCTAGGAACAAGAAACCGGGGAGCCGAGTTCGAATTTCAGTTGAATCCATTGTATTCACTTACGCGCAAATACCCTTGGGAAAGGTATTAATCCGTCTCTTCCTTCCAGTTATGGGTTAAATAGCAGGACAAACTGGGTTCTATAGCCTTGGTCGGCAACCAGTCTACCGCAAAAAGTAATGGCAACCTACTGCAGGATAATATTCTGCCCAGTCAGTCATATCTCTTTCGAGACATGATCGCCCAAGCGTGTATCACCTATGGCACTTAACTGACTGAACCCCCTATGCATCAGTGGCGTTACCGTCTTGCTTGGGGTGAAACGATAAAAAAATTTATGAAGAAACAGTTGATTTTATAAGCGCCGTTAGATGTGGCACAAGGCCAGAAGTATGCGGCTCCCAGTAAGGATCAGAAACATAGATAGATATGATCAGCCATTAATCAGAGTTAAATATATATATAGATGAGCTGTAATACAGCGAAACAGATCTGTCTACGGATGACTATAGTATTTACGCTCTCACACCCTGATTGAGCACTCTGGAAGAGTGGGAGACTTTGTAAACAGTAGCTACCCCGGCATTTACGCATCGCTCATTTAGCACTCTAGCTATTGAGCATGTTTATACGCGCTAAAAAGCCTGCCCTCTTCCTACTCGACGCTCGTGGCCTAGGGGTAGAATCGCCGACTGACGCCAATTCGGTCGGGTTTCAATCCTGTGTTAGGAAGCGACCGGAGTCTAAGCCGTACTGATGAGCTGTAATACAGCGAAACGGATCTGTCTGCGGATTACTATATATATATATATATTTTAATTCAGATACTTCAATCCAAAGGAAAAAAGCAGGAAGGTAAATTCCAAAAAACCCGATCCTAATTAATATTAAAAATTTATTTTAATATTAAAAAATGATACAGGAAGAGAGCTCCATGTAATAAAATATTACAGAGCAAATATATATATTAAAAAAGGATTAATTCAAAGATGTTGAATGGCCATTTCGATATGACGATCCCCACGGGGAGCGACACATCACCTCAGCAACAGAAAAAAACCTTTCAGAAACTGGAGAAAAATTAGTCTACTTTTCCTTTTTAAATAGATTGCAAAGAAATTAAAAAATAAATAATAATAAAATAAAATAAAATAAAATAAAAATAAAAATAAAGGGAAAGAAAAAGAAAAGGAAAAAGAAAAAGAAAAGGATAGAATAAAATCAAATAAATAAGAAAAGAAAAAAAATTGACATCGTCTGGGTTTGCAAAAAAAAGGGGAGAATGTAACTAAAAATTAACAGACCCCGTGTTGAATCATTTAAAGCAACACGGAAAAAAGTTGGTAAGAGAGATAAAAGAAGGAAGGGAGGGAAAAAGAAAGAAACTAAAGAAAAAAATTTTTTTAAATATTACAGACGCTGGACAAATTCAAAAATCTAATTTCCCCAAAACGTTGAAGTATTAAAAAAAGCCTTTACTTAAAAAGGCATAAATTATTGATAAAAGGGAATAAAAAGATATAGGATTTGAAATAAAATTATTTTTTAAAAAAATTAGGTCATTTGAAATTAAACTAAATAAAGACAATACTAGGTAAAAAAAGAAAAAATTACAATTATTATATATACATATCAATAGAAGTACACACACATATATATATATATATACACACACACACACCATTTAACGAATAAGAATACATATATACATACACATACACACACATACATTCAATTTATTACACACTAATATACATATACATGCGCATACACACATATATATATATATGTGTGTGTACACACCTATATACAAAAAATTCATATAGACATAATATACATGTGTACACATACATGCACACATATACACACACACGCACACACATAGACATAATATACATGTGTACACATACATGCACACATATACACACACACACACACACACACATATATATATATATATATATATATATATATATATATTCTTTATGCACTCACACATACATATTAATGAATATTATGAAAAGGAGCATTTACATAGCTAAAAAAATTTTTTTCCAAAATAACATATAGCCCACATACATAAATACATATATACAAATATGCACATCCACACACAAACATACACATAAAAAAAAAAAAAAAAAAAAAAATTAAAATTAAAATTAAAAAATTTTTTTAAAATAATAAAAAATTATAGAAAAATATAGAATTTAAAAATTAAAAATTAGAAGTTAAATTTTAAAATCCGCCCTATGGCGGCACTTGTTTATAAATTCCCTTCTAAAGTTCAAAAGTAAGTCCTGATGAGGATACTTCAAAATCAGAATCTTCTCCAATAAACACAGACGACACCTATCACGAAAACTTTTAGGAGTACAAGCTGAGCCTATTAATTTCCAGCTGATTATGGGGTCCTGCCCCTCCTCCTTCATTTCCCAGAACCTACGTGACAGTGCCGTCTGGAATCTCTGTTTAGGGTTCGAAAACGAGTACCTGTGATTATAAAGCCTCTGTTTACCGGAGCCTCTGTTACCGGAGCTATATTGGCATGTCCGCGGGCTCTTTCAAACAGAGGCTTTATAATCACAGGTACTCGTTTTCGAACCCTAAACAGAGATTCCAGACGGCACTGTCACGTAGGTTCTGGGAAATGAAGGAGGAGGGGCAGGACCCCATAATCAGCTGGAAATTAATAGGCTCAGCTTGTACTCCTAAAAGTTTTCGTGATAGGTGTCGTCTGTGTTTATTGGAGAAGATTCTGATTTTGAAGTATCCTCATCAGGACTTACTTTTGAACTTTAGAAGGGAATTTATAAACAAGTGCCGCCATAGGGCGGATTTTAAAATTTAACTTCTAATTTTTAATTTTTAAATTCTATATTTTTCTATAATTTTTTATTATTTTAAAAAATTTTTAATTTTAATTTTAATTTTTTTTTTTTTTTTTTTTTTTTATGTGTATGTTTGTGTGTGGATGTGCATATTTGTATATATGTATTTATGTATGTGGGCTATATGTTATTTTGGAAAAAAATTTTTTTAGCTATGTAAATGCTCCTTTTCATAATATTCATTAATATGTATGTGTGAGTGCATAAAGAATATATATATATATATATATATATATATATATATATATATGTGTGTGTGTGCGTGTGTGTGTATATGTGTGCATGTATGTGTACACATGTATATTATGTCTATGTGTGTGCGTGTGTGTGTATATGTGTGCATGTATGTGTACACATGTATATTATGTCTATATGAATTTTTTGTATATAGGTGTGTACACACACATATATATATATGTGTGTATGCGCATGTATATGTATATTAGTGTGTAATAAATTGAATGTATGTGTGTGTATGTGTATGTATATATGTATTCTTATTCGTTAAATGGTGTGTGTGTGTGTATATATATATATATATGTGTGTGTACTTCTATTGATATGTATATATAATAATTGTAATTTTTTCTTTTTTTACCTAGTATTGTCTTTATTTAGTTTAATTTCAAATGACCTAATTTTTTTAAAAAAATAATTTTATTTCAAATCCTATATCTTTTTATTCCCTTTTATCAATAATTTATGCCTTTTTAAGTAAAGGCTTTTTTTAATACTTCAACGTTTTGGGGAAATTAGATTTTTGAATTTGTCCAGCGTCTGTAATATTTAAAAAAAATTTTTTTCTTTAGTTTCTTTCTTTTTCCCTCCCTTCCTTCTTTTATCTCTCTTACCAACTTTTTTCCGTGTTGCTTTAAATGATTCAACACGGGGTCTGTTAATTTTTAGTTACATTCTCCCCTTTTTTTTGCAAACCCAGACGATGTCAATTTTTTTTCTTTTCTTATTTATTTGATTTTATTCTATCCTTTTCTTTTTCTTTTTCCTTTTCTTTTTCTTTCCCTTTATTTTTATTTTTATTTTATTTTATTTTATTTTATTATTATTTATTTTTTAATTTCTTTGCAATCTATTTAAAAAGGAAAAGTAGACTAATTTTTCTCCAGTTTCTGAAAGGTTTTTTTCTGTTGCTGAGGTGATGTGTCGCTCCCCGTGGGGATCGTCATATCGAAATGGCCATTCAACATCTTTGAATTAATCCTTTTTTAATATATATATATATATATATATATATATATATATCCACAGATAAAATGCAAACTGATAGGCAAAGCTAGGACCACTAAGAGCTTTAGAGACAAATGTAATCTATGTTTGACAAAATTTTGAAATTTCAATACCAGAATATACTCTTAGATAAAGGAAGGGAGATCATTAGTATGTGTCGTCATAGAAATAAATATAATTGCAATAATTATCCTACTCTTCCAACAAGTCACAGTAAGGTTTTTTAAAAAAATTGGTTAAGCAGTTACTTCCCCTCCTTAACTACAACTACTAACTCAAGGGTCAAGCCACATACCTCCCACTACCAAAGAAGAAATTACTACTAAAATTCCGCTAGCTTAACCCTATAAAAACCAATATCCCCTAATCCCTTCCTTTAATAGAGCAAACTACTGGGCTTAGAATTTTTCCTCATTCTTTTTTTAAACGGGGCTGAGAAAGCATGCCTTAAAATGACATTTTGAAAATGGCTATTTCCCCTCTTCGTTTTATCTGAATTTACAGTTATATATATATATATATATATAGGGAGAAAATTTTCTTTCAAACCTCTTTCACTGAATACTGACGACAAGGAAGGTTTAATCATTTTATTAAATTATATATATATGTATATATGTATGTATACTGTTAAATATAAGAGACAATGAATGGCTATTATGTTTAAACATGGACCGTTCTAAATATCGTATTTTGGATTTAATTTCAGCTGAAAATAAAGGCAAAAATTCTGCAACATTTGGATAATTTTTTATTAAGTTGGTTCTAAGCTTTCGGCTCACATGAGTCATCTTCAGAGAGTGTACATAGATGTTAACATAAAAACATCCACCATCAGCGACGATTTTAACTTGTGCTGACATAAAACCTTGCTAGGCAACTGTAACAGTTACCAAAAATAGCAAAGGCAGTTCGTAAATTTGTAATGCGATTCTATAACGTCACACCGCGTGAGAGCTCGAAATGATAACAGAACCATATATTTAAATTCAATGTAATGTGTTATGACCAGATTTAAATTTGATTTTATTAAGTGTGGGGTGCCTCGATACACTATATATATATATATATATATAGTGAGAGAGAGAGAGAGAGAGAGAGAGAGAGAGAGAGAGAGAGAAAGAAAGAAAGAAAGAAAGAAAGAAAGAAGGGATATTAATTAATCCAGCTTTTAAGGCTTATCGGTCGCGTTTGAATTAAACAATTTTAGAATGTAAGAATTTTTTTACAAAATAATGATTTATTGATACGAGTCTTATGAATTAATCCATTCCCGGGGGGAAAATGTAGAATTCATAACTTTCCCCAGGCATCTTCACGTAAATAAATATAACGTAATACATAAAATTACAAAGCAGTGTAAGACAAGGGATAATTTTATAACCGGACTTATTTTACCGTTACCCCTACGCGTTCCTAAGAAAACTAGATTTCCTTTCAGGATTTATTATTGTCGATGACAATATTAGATGACACAGTGTTGACTGCAGACAGAAAATGAACTGCAAGGAATTCAACAAAATGTACTGAAAGAAAAGCTAGAAGAAAGGTCTAAACATCAATTAAAAGGACACAAAAGGTACTTTGCCAGCAATAAGAAAAGCCCTATATGCAAAATACGGAACAGAGATAACAAAAAATACCTTCTAAAAACTCAACATTGTTTTAAGAAACAAAGATATTTAATTAGAAACGAAGAAAATTTTATTAAAAAGCCGTTTAATATCAATCCTTCAAAACGCTAGCGACTGCTGGAAAATTTCCACAGATGTGACTTGACGAATTACAAATGTTAGATTTGGAAAATATCATGGTTTCGACATACGACTAACGACAAAGTTTTAGAGAAAGAGCATGCAAAGACCAGGATAACACTTAGAATAAGAAGGTTGTAATTTCTAGGACCTGTAATGAGAAAGGGGTACTTGGAAATTTCGACATTTATATGACACTAGCATTATAGCCCGGCGTTGCTCGGATGTAATGAAATATTTAAAACTAATCCATGGTCCTGAAGCTCAGACTCTTTGGACATTGGCACGAAAGGCTAAAAAGCAATAGTTGTTTCCGGTTAAAGCGAAACCGTAGACTGAAAGAAAAATGAGTGAATGTAAGTCAAATTTTGATTTCCTGGTATCGATATCAAATAAGCTTTTTTCGTCGTAAACTGAATTTTGAAGGCTAAATAAGTCCTTTGAGTAAATGGTATCATGGCTGAGACTAAGAACTACAATTAAACCTACTTAGAGCCAAACCCGAAGCAAAAACTAAACTAAAAGAGCTGAAAAAATACAGTCAGATAAACAGACACACACACACACACAAACATCTTGACTGATATATATTATCGATTTTCTGCACTATTGTAAGAACTGCAATGTTGAAACTTCTGAATATCGTTTCTTATGTCTTTGTCTATGAGTGCATCAAATTTGATTAAAATCTAACACACATACACACACACAAATTTCCATTTATAAATAAGTTTAGATTTAGATACTGAAGGCTAGAGAGACAGGGGACAGCAACGAGTAAACTACCTAAATGTAAATGATTCGCAGAAAAGGGGCCGAGAAGAATTGTAAGAATACAAACATAGCTACGAGCTACAGAGGATGGGAAGTTGTGGAGAGCCATGAACGCAAATGTCCTGAAAAGTCATGTCAGACAGAGCGAGAAGAATTTTGCTGTCAATGCTTTTATTTCAAGTATCATTTGTGACTAAAGAGTATTATTGTTGCTACATGACATATCAAGTTTCCAGAGCAAAGTATGAGAGATATACACAGTATTTACAATATTCGGAGTATTGTCCTCATATTAGCGTACAACGGACGAAATGACGGAAAATGGCAACAAAGATAAGGACGATAGTCCGAATAATGTAAATACTGTAAATACTACCTCATCTTAGAAATATAGACAAATAGAATGAGCTATTATTAAACGTCGTACAAATGGTAATAAAGATGAGGACAATAGTCCGAATAATGTAAATACTGTAAATACTACCTCATCTTAGAAATATAGACAAATAGAATGAGCTATTATTAAACGTCGTACAAATGGCAACAAAGATGAGGACAATAGTCCGAATAATGTAAATACTGTAAATACTGCCTCATCTCAGAAATATAGACAAATAGAATGAGCTATTATTAAACGTCGTACAAATGGTAATAAAGATGAGGACAATAGTCCGAATAATGTAAATACTGTAAATACTACCTCATCTCCGAAATATAGACAAATAGAATGATCTTTTATTAAACGTCGTACAAATGGCAACAAAGATGAGGACAATAGTCCGAATAATGTAAATACTGTAAATACTACCTCATCTCCGAAATATAGACAACTAGAAATAATCTATTATTAAACGTCCTACAAATGGCAACAAAGATGAGGACAATAGCCCGAGTAATGTAAATACTGTAAATACTACATCTCAAAAATATAGACCAAAAGAATGATCTCTTATTAAATGTCGTACAAATGGCAACAATGTGAGGACAATATTCCGAATAATGTAAATACTGTAAATACTAATTAATCTCGGAAATATAGACAAATAGAATGATTTAATATTAAACGTCGTTCAAATGGCAAAAATGACGAGGACAATAGTCTGAATAATGTAAATATTGTAAATACTACTTCATCTCAGAAATATAGACAAATAAAATGATCTATTATTAAACGTCGTACAAATGGCAACAAAGATGGGGACAATAGTCCGAATAATGTAAATACTGTAAATACTACCTCATCTCAGAAACATAAACAAATACTGGAGTTATTCAGACTTGAAGCTATTTGTGATTTGATTTCGCGAAGTTCATTGAGTAGTTCTGGAAACTTTCGCGTCGCATTCGAAAAAAGAACTCTCCTAAATTGAGCGAAGACGAGCTTAAATGTCTCTCTGTCCGCCTTTGAAAATGTTGTCTCTTATTTTTACATGTCAACATTTAACCATCTATTTACGGCGCCTTTCCCCAGTCAAAAATACGCAATGTGTCCGGTGCCCGCATTTATTTTTGTCTTCTCGTGAAGCGGTGGTACCAAAATAAATAAATAAATATAATAAAATAAAATAAAAAAAACAGCGAAATTAAAATGAAAGCTTCAAAAAGACTTAATTTTCTTTCAAAATAACCGCGAGCAAACAGTTTTGGTGCAATTGACGGCAAGCTGAAATTTAAAAAAAATAGAAGTTAATCCAATACATATGCAGAGTGCAATAAATGAATTGTCATCTAAATGAGGCCAAAATGAAAATAACACTCGTTTCTCATTTTAACACACATGGAGATGCGATGGGTGAATTTTGGACAAAATCGGGGAGCCAAGTTCGAATTCCAATCGAATTTCTTGCATTCACTTGCGCACAAATACCCTTAGGAAGGTTATTAATCCCTACCATCCCTCCAATTATGGGTTAAATAATAGGACGGATTGGGTTCTATAGCCTTGGTTGGCAACCACTCTACCGCAGAAAGCAATGGCAACCTACTGCGGGATAATCTTCTGCCCAGTCAGTCATGTCTCTTTCGAGACATGATCGCACAAGCGTGTATCACGAATGGCACTTAACTGACTGATTTAAATACATAATTGAAACTTCTACTGGGCATAAAATGGGGGATCAGTTTTTTATTGTTTTGAAGTAATAAACTGATCCCCCATCAATTACTACTTAATAATATAATATATCTTTTCTCCTTCCAGCTATGGGTTGAATAGCAGAAGAGATTGGGTTCTGTAGCATCGGTTAGCAACCAGTCTTTCGTAGAAAGTAATGGCAACCTACTGCGGGATAATCTTCTGCCCAGTCAGTCATGTCTCTTTCGAGACATGATAGCCCAAGCGTGTATCACGTATGGCACTTAACTGACTGACTGACGTCAAAATGAAAATTACGCTGGCATCTTGTTTAATCAGATGTTCAGGGTACGATGGCTGAATTGTCGTCTAAATGACGTCAAAATAAAAATAACACTGGCATTTCATTTTAACAGATATGCAGGGTGCGATGGATGAATTGTTTAAATGAAGTCAAAATTAAAATGACACTGATAGCTCATTTTAATATATATATATATATATATATATATATATATATATATATATAGATACACAATGGGCGATGGAGGAACTGTCGTCTAAATTTACCACAAATGATAATAACACACACGGACATCTTTTTTAACAGATATATTTCCCAAAATTACACAAAAATAAATTAAAATGCTAAATAGAATCGTCATCACTGTTTCCATACAGATTAGGAATCTCGTGCAACTCATCTAAACAATCTCCTTGTTCAAGTTATTGAATACTGCCAAAATATTTGTCTTCACTTCATCTTTAGTTTTGCAAGAAGTTTTTCAGTCTCAAATAATAATCATTTGGGGGTTTGGCAACCAAATGAAATGGGGGGAGTGGTCTCAGAAATTATTTGGGTTCTCCTGCATGTGTAGAGACATGTTGCTAGACAATAGATCTTCCAGCACCCACCCTCTTGAAACAGGGAGCACTACCTCATGAAATATGACGTAGACTTCCATGTACATAATGTACATATCCAGTATACTATATATATATATATATATATTGTAACTAAGTTGTTGAACTCGTAAGTTTATTTACCTTTTGATCATGCATTTACTTTTATAAAGAGTGCTCGATACAAATGTAGAGCGTTATACTGTAATGGTTGTTACAATGTTTTTAAATTCATAGTATCACTACACAAAAAATTTCTCATGTTTCGAAGCCAGCCCATTATGTTTTGGCTTCATCCTCAGGTGATTTTTTTAGAAATAAGAATTATCCAGTTGAAAAGACCGTTTATTTGTGTTGGATTTGTTATTATCGGGTGTAAGAGGGGTTGGTCTGTATTTTGAGTTCCATTGACCTTTTTACTGGTGTTGGGGTTAAGTGTTTGTTTTTGGCAGAGTTCATGATAGGTTTAATCTATTAATCTTGAAAGGGCTGGTGCTAATTGGCGCCTTTGGTTTAGGGGTTGGTAGGTGTTGTTTTGTTTTGTGGTTGGTTTCTCCTTAAATTAATGTATGTTATTTTGTATTGGGATGTGTGCTTTTTCTTGTTTTTTTTATTTTTTTGTTTTTTATAAATTATATTTTTTTCTACCAATCTCTTGGCTTTAGAAAAATCTTACAAAAAATAAAATACATCTCGCTGACACATTGTTTTATTTAAATTACCGAATTTAAACTTACCTTAAGTTTACATGCAACAAGAATTACTTGCTTACTCCCTGAAATGTTTCAAAATAGCTTTTCTCAATTACGGTAGCCTTGTTATGACAGCTGTCATCACCTTATCAGGAGGCGATGATGGATGATTTACAGTAGCCGGCCAAAAGTATTAAAGACGAATTTGGTATAAAAAGGTTTATATACGGATTTTTTTTTCATGTAAGGGAGAACAACCCTTAAATCATTGATCTTTTAATGATAAATATCGCGTACGGCCACCCGTACAAACAAAATACGGGTAATCAACACGCAGAAAATTAAAAAAGTTTTAATTATTTAACAAAAAATGAGCTGCATTATTTATAGTAAGCTTTGAGATTTTTCGATTAGTAAATATATTCGCCACACATTAATTTAAAAAAATCGCGCGGACCAAGGAAATTTTAAGAAATTTTTGAAACTTTAGAAATTACTTAATAAAAAATAATAAAAATGGACACAATTCTTGTAAAAATTCATTATTAATGAAAAAAAAAAATTCTATTCAGGCTATGATAACATTTTAATTTACGTTTATAAAATCAATTAAAAGTTTATATACATAATTTATTGCATAATTTTGTTTCATCTTTATTTACGCAATTCAGAGCAGATTTTCTAAAAATGAGCAGGTTTTGAAGGAAAAAAGACAGTTGATTAGCATTCCCCAATGACTTCTGAATTTAATTAAAATTATCTATACGGGCGGACCTAGTCACTTTTGTCGACATTTCTGGAAATATATAGGGGGAGTGGGTAGCACATGTAAAAAAAAAATATTTTTATCAATATTTTTAAAAAATAATTATTTCAGAAATGATTTCAGTCAATTATGAATAAGTCCTAAATTTTTCATCAAAATCCGACTATTATTTGATTTTTGCAAGAATTTCCAATTTAATGTGTGTTTCACAGTCCAAAAATGCCTTGCGTAATATTACGTTTTGACGTAATAAACTCAGCGACAATTTAGGCCTCGCACTGACAAAAGAAAAACATCTGTGATCACAAAATGAGCCTGTTTGAAACAATGAAAATTTTAAAAAAAATAATTAAAAAATACTTTGATTTGTTCTCTTAATGATAGCAAACATTTTGCCGAGACAACTTTGTTTTATTTAATTTGAGGGCTTTTCCTTCATACTATGCTATCTTTTCAGTGATGTTTTGGAGATACATCAATCTATCTATCTATCTCAGTCCGTTCATATCTATCTATCTATCTATCTATCTATCTATCTATCTATCTATCTATCTATCTATCTATCTCAGTCTGCTCTTTTCTTTCTATCTATCTATCTATCTATCTATCTATCTATCTCAGTCTGTTCATATCTATCTATCTATCTATCTATCTATCTATCTATCTATCTATCTATCTATCTCCATCTGCTCTTATCTATCTATCTATCTATCTATCTATCTATCTATCTATCTATCTATCTATCTCAGTCTGCTCTTATCTATCTATCTATCTATCTATCTATCTATCTATCTATCTATCTCAATCTGCTTCTATCTATCTATCTATCTATCTATCTCAATCTGCTCTTATCTATCTATCTATCTATCTATCTATCTATCTATCTATCTATCTATCTGTCTCAATCTGCTCTTATCTATCTATCTATCTATCTATCTATCTATCTATCTATCTATCTATCTCAGTATCTATCTATCTATCTATCTATCTATCTATCTATCTCAATCTGCTTCTATCTATCTATCTATCTATCTATCTCAATCTGCTCTTATCTATCTATCTATCTATCTATCTATCTATCTATCTATCTATCTATCTATCTATCTCAGTATCTATCTATCTATCTATCTATCTATCTATCTATCTCAGTCTGCTACTATCTATCTATCTATCTATCTATCTATCTATCTATCTCAGTCTGCTCTTATCTATCTATCTATCTATCTATCTATCTATCTATCTATCAGCGGTCAATTAGCGTCAGTAAAACACATACTAAGTAGCTGCAAATCAGCGTTGGCTGATGGTAGATACAGATGGTGCCATGATCCGATATTAAAAGGCATAGCAGAATTCGTTAATACAGTCATCCGTACAAACACATTTTTAATTAAAACAGGAATACATACTTTTAATTTTATTAAACCCGGCGTGAAACCGAACCCCCAAAAGATACTTGCACCTAATTGTCTGTTGTGTGCAACAGACTGGGAATTTAGAATCGATATAAGCAAAATATTGAACTTCCATTATCGCATCTTCAAAACCCTCTTTTTTTTTTTAATTATATCACCCCGAGCATGGCGATAACGCCACTGATGTGCAGGGCGCTACGTAAGAGTGAAAAGATTGGAAAAATGAAAGCCGGAAACCATATCCTAAACAGGAAACGAGGGATGAGCCTCTTCACCCGTTCAATAGACGTGGGTGGAGTGTGAACCGGGCGATAGTTTAGGATTGCGAACAGACTTACTCCTCTTTTCTCATAAGTTAAAGAAAATCATGATGTGGGAATTAACAGTCGGTTATGAGGACAATGCAAAAGAAGCGAACGAACGAAAAAAACTAAAATACCATTAATTACTAGAAAATCGTAGGAACAATGAACGGAAGGCAAGCTGCAGGCCGTTGAAGTCGGCACAAGGTGTTTTGTAGTAAAATCACGAGTCAGCGTCCTGACACATATTGGGATAGTCAGTGCAAAAAAGACGAAGGGCTATCCAAACTATTACTGGGTCTGCCGAAAAAAACGAAAGTTTATGGCTAAAACGGTAAATTTTCGTTTTAGGTCCTGAAGGCTTTCCAACCCCTATAAATTTATAGTGTTAATTCTGTGCAAATATATATGCTGAACTCAAATCAACAATTAGTTATTGAATAAACCTACCTTTATTGATCTGAACGTCCAGAAAAATCGAACTACATCTCGCTCATTTTGTCTCCCGTAACTCTAACGCAGTCATGTAATTAACTGCTGAATGACTTTCTGCGTAGGATAACTAATTTCGGCGTATTTACTTCCTTCACTGAAATGTCCGCCTATTTATTTCCTGTTATGAAAGTAATACGCGACTTTTTTTCTACACGTATTACTTTCATTACAGGAAGTAAATAGGCGGAAATTTCAGTTAAAGAAGTAAATAAGGGGCAAATATTTATTTATTTTTATTTTTTTTCGATAGTGTTTACCGCCATTTTCGTTCTTTATTACTTAATAGAAGTCTTTTGACTTCAATCTTATTTTTAGCATCATCGGTTATCGGGGAGCCGAATTCGAATTCCAGTTGAATTCATTGCATTCATTTACGCGCAAATACCCTTGGGAAAGGTATTAATCCACCTATTCCTTCCAGTTATGGGTTAAATAACAGGATAAATTGGGTTCTATAGCCTTGGTCGGCAACCAGTCTATCGCAGAAAGCAATGGCAACCTACTGCGGGATAATCTTCTGCCCAGTCAGTCATGTCTCTTTCGAGACAGGATCGCCCAAGCGTTTATCACGTATGACACTTAACTGACTGACTGAATATAATAGTTGCAAACATAATGAAAGTTTCTACTGGTCATCAAGTGGGGGATCAGTTTTCTATTGATATATAGTAATAAACTGATCCCCCACTAATAATATTAATATTATTAATATTAAACGTTAATTTTACCAGGTTGTAGATTTATTCGAATTTTCTAAGTTTACTCGTTTGACATGTTTTAAACGACATCCATTTACATATTTATTTTCGTTTTAACACGCTGCATAAGTCGCAATTTTTATTTTAATCATAAATTTTGAGTTATTTTAAGTTTTTTTCTGTAGTAAATTTTCGTTTTAAGTCCCGTCGCTTTTCCCCTTCAAATTTATCCAAAATAGCATTATCTCTGTGCAAATGTATATGCTGAACTCAAATCAACTGTTAGTTATTGAAGAAACTTACCTTTTGTATCTAAATGTCCTTAAAAAAAAACGAACTATATCTTGCCCTTTTTCTCTCTCGTAACTCTCACGAAGTCATGTAATTAACTGCAGACTGACGGACTGCGCATGCGATCGAATTTTAGCAGATTTTCGGCTCACATGAAAGCTTAGAAGAAAACCAATAAATAATTATCCAAATGTTGGAGAATTTTTGTCTTTATTTTCAACTGAAATTAAAGCAAAAATACGACGTTTAGAACGGCTCATGATTAAACATAATAGACATTCATTGTCTCTTATATTTAATAGCATATGTCTAGAAAATTACTTGCTGCCTCGATATACTAAATATATATATATATATATATATATATATATATATAAATAAGTAAAGGCTAAATAAGTAGTATATATATATATATATAGTAGTATATATATATATATATATATATATATATATATATATATATACTACCAGCCATAATTATATATATCTCTAATTATATAATATAATTATATAATTATATATACACATATATATATATAAAATCTAGAGAGTGCGATAAATAAATTGCCGCTATTTGCCTTATAAAATTTTGCAAAGTAACAATAACAAAAGAACAACTCTATGTTCATTTAGAATTATCCACTTGACAATAAATACTAAAAGTAGTATGAAATACATCATTTTTTAAAAAACAGGGGTGCCCTCATAATTATGGCTGGTAATACATATATATATATATATATATATATATATATATATATATATATATATATTAATATTATTATTGTCTGAAAGGTGCAAGTTACAAGAAAAGAACTATCTAAAGAGTTATCTAATTTTACTTCCGTCTTCCCATTGACACTAAAAAACAAAATTATATTCATTAACTGCGAAACGTTCTATTGTATTTTATGTCGACACCAACGATCGTCTTTTGTCCTACGATACCAGGGTCTCGAATCCGATATCATAACGTGACGCCCAGATAATGGTGAAATGAATTTTGGATATGTGAGACTGAGTTTTGATAAACCATTTTCTAATTAACTGTAATTATCTTCGAACGGATCCTCTTCTCAGATTTCATTTGCTTCGTTTAAGTCGTTCTTTTTTTAACTAGCAGTATAGCCCGGCGTTGCTCGGTTATAATGAAAGCTTTAAAAGTAATCCATGGTCCTGGATTTCAGACTCAGCCTAAAGAATATTTGAAATAATAAATTAATTACGACAATTTACAAATCGCACCTAGTATATATATATATATATATATATATACTAGCAATATAAGCCAGGGTTGCTCGGGTGTAATGAAAGCTTTAAAACTAATCCATGGTCCTGGAGCTCAGACTCTTTGGACGTTGGCACGAAAGACTAAAAAGCAATAGTTGTTTCCAGTTAAAGCGAAACCGTAGACTGAAAGAAAAATGAATGGATGTAAGTCAAATTTTGAAGTTTGGTCGGAATCGGATAAAAAATGTGGATTTGTATAAAGGACATACAGACAGATAAATAAACACACACACAAACATCTTGCCTTATATATATATATATAATCGATTTTCTGCACTATTGTAAGAACTGCAACCTTGAAACTTCTGAATATCGTTTTTATGTCTTTTTCTATGAGTGTATGAAATTTGATTAAAATCGGACCACTCCTTCTATAACTCGATTTTTTCGATTATCGATTTTCGATATTTATCGGGGATACCTCGACACAAATCCTAGCTAAGAACACTCGCAAGCGCTTATAGAACAACCGTGTAAATTTTCAAGAAAATCGGTTCAGCCGTTTCAGAGTAGAGTCTATATGTAACGGACACACACACACACACACACACACACACACACACACACACACACACACATAGACACCCAGAAAAAGTTCCATTCATAAATAAGTTTAGATATATATATATGTATGTTATATATATAAGATATATATTTATATATATATATATATATATATAGATATATACATGTATATATACATATATATACATACATACATATATATATATGGGATATATATATTTAAATAAACTTTAATCCAAAAGGAAAGGCAAGAAGGTAAATCCAGAAGACCCCGATCCTGATTAATATTAATATTTTAATATTAAAAAATGATACGGGTGGAGAGCTCAATGTAATTAAATAATGTAATTAAATACGGGTGGAGAGCTCAATGTTATTAAAAGTACAGAGCCAATTATGAAGTTAGACAAAGCCAAATTTTTAAATTTTTCACTTACAACTCTATCTAAAAGTAAAATTGTCCAAAATTTAAAGATAGACATTGATTGCTAACCTATTTTTTTTTTTTTTGTTATTTGTTATTTTGTTTGTTTTGGTGACATAAATTTTTTAACTTCCGCCGGTGAATTCTTATATTTCAATTTTTATATTTTTATTTATTTTTTATTTCATTTTGAAATGTGGTAGTTCCCGATGAGATGTGAAATCTCTCATAGGGATTTCATGTCGAAATGATCGTTAAACTGTTTTGAACATCGAAATTTTTATATATATATATATTCGCCATCCGAACATTTTCTTTTATCTTGTTTTTTCTTTTTTTTTTTTTCATCATTTCACCCTGAGCAAGGCGGAAACGCCACTGATGTGCAGGGGGCTACATAAATGTCAAAAGATTAATTAGAAAAGAGTGAGGAGTACAAACTAGTTAGAAAGGAACAATAGAAAGCTGAAAAAGCTATCTATCTATCTATCTATCTATCTATCTATCTATCTATCTATCTATCTATCTATCTATCTATCTATCTATTTCAGTCGATCCATATCTATCTATCTATCTATCTATCTATCTATCTATCTATCTATTTCTATTTCAGTCGATTCATATCTATCTATCTATCTATCTATCTATCTATCTATCTATCTATCTATTTCAGTTTCGATTCATTATCTATCTATGTATGTATGTATCTATCTATCTATCTATCTATTTCAGTCGATTCATATCTATCTATCTATCTATCTATCTATCTATCTATCTATCTATCTATTTCAGTCGATTCATACCTATATATCTATCTATCTATCTATCTATTTCAGTCGATTCATATCTATCTATCTATCTATCTATCTATCTATCTATCTATCTATCTATCTATCTATTTCAGTCGATTCATATCTATCTATCTATCTATCTATCTATCTATTTCAGTCGATTCATATCTGTCTATCTATCTATCTATTTCAGTCGATTCATATCTATCTATCTATCTATCTATCTATCTATCTATCTATCTACTTCAGTCGATTCATATCTATCTATCTATCTATCTATCTATCTATCTATCTATTTCAGTCGAATCATATCTATCTATCTATCTATCTATCTATCTATCTATCTATCTATCTATCTATCTATCTATCTATTTCAGTCGATTCATATCTATGTATCTATTTCAGTCCATTCATATCTATCTATCTATCTATCTATCTATCTATCTATCTATCTATCTATCTATTTCAGTCGATTCATATCTATCTATCTATCTATCTATCTATCTATCTATCTATTTCAGTCGATTCATATCTATCTATCTATCTATCTATCTATTTCAGTCGATTCATATCTATCTATCTATCTATCTATCTATCTATTTCAGTCGATTCATATCTATCTATCTATCTATCTATCTATCTATCTATCTATCTATCTATTTCAGTCGATTCATATCTATCTATCTATCTATCTATCTATCTATCTATCTATCTATCTATCTATTTCAGTCGATTCATATCTATCTATCTATCTATCTATTTCAGTCGATTCATATCTATCTATCTATCTATCTATCTATCTATTTCAGTCGATTCCTATCTATCTATCTATCTAGTTCAGTCGATTCATATCTATCTATCTATCTATCTATCTATCTATTTCAGTCGATTCATATCTATCTATCTATTTATCTATCTAGTTCAGTCGATTCATATCTATCTATCTATCTATCTATCTATCTATCTATCTATATCTATCTATCTATATATATATATATATATGAATATATATATAATGGAAGGGATATAAATCTATCGCAATATTTTATAGGGAGACAATACAGCTCCACTGAATCGAACGTAGATTTGTAGCGCTCGATTAGTTTACGAGATCTCGTAATTGACGCCAGGATAAAGCGCGAACCGTACTTTCTCTTTCACTGATGCGTCTACCGCCTATTTCTGAAATTACCCTTTCTTGGATGTGTTCAAACATCGTGTTCTTATGAGGCTCCATTGATAACCTTTGAAATCAGAGTGACACCGGGGCAACATCACAACGTAGCGTGGAGTCATCTGGATAATGTACTGATGGGGTCGATCAGGGCAGTCAGACACGTGATTAACGACGTGACACTGGGGAAACTTGGTGTACAGAAATACAACAGGATCAAAAAATGGCTATTAGTGGGCTGTTTAAACTTTCTATTAGCGGCAAAAATAATCTTCCCCTTTTTGTATGACGATGTCCAACAGAGAATCAGTAAAAAGATATCGATCCCCACTTGGCAGCTCAGTTACAGTCACTCTCTCACCGGCGTAATTTGGCTTTCCTGTGTCTCTTCTACAAATATAATCAACTAGCTGTATAGCCCGGCGTTGAAAGCTTTAAAACTAATCCATGGTCCTGGAGCTCAGACTCTTTGGACGTTGGCATGAAAGACTAAAAAGCCAATAATTGTTTCCAGTTAAAGCAAAACCGTAGACTGAAAGAATAATGAATGGATGTAAGTCAAATTTTCATTTCCTGGTATCGATATCAAATAAGTTTTTTTGTCGTAAACTGAAATTTGAAGGCTAAATAAGTCCTCTGATTAAATGGTATCATGGCTGAGACCTACACCTACTTAGAGCCAAACCCGAAGCAAAAACTAAAATAAAAGGGCTGAAAAAAATACAGACATACAGTCAGATAAACACACACACACACACACACACACATACACACAGACACACACAAACATCTTGCCTTATATACATATTATCGATTTTCTGCACTATTGTAAGAACTGCAACATTGAAACTTCTGAATATCATTTCTTATGTCTTTGTCTATGAGTGTATCAAATTTGATTAAAATCGGGCCACTCGTCCTGATTTTTTGGATTATCGATTTTCGATTTTTAACGGGGGTACCTCGACACAAAACCTAGCTAATAACACTCGCAGACGCTTATAGTACAACTGTGTAAATTTTCAAGAAAATCGGTTCCAGCCATTTCGGAGTCTATAGGTAACACACACACACACACACACACACACACACACACACACACACACACACACACACACACAGTTCCATTTATAAATAAGTTTAGATAGATAGATTTGGTTATTAACGTCTCCTGAATTTCTACATTTATCCTTACTCATTTTGGATGCTCTTGGAACCAGGTACTCGTTAATAGCTGGTCATTTCTCGCCAGGACTATTGCGGTGTCCTAGTCCGAATTTGCCGACCGTTTCACGTATTCTCCTTTGGCCAAATTTGGCATTCAGATCTGCCATGGTAATACTGATGTCTTGCGATTTGCACTGTGCCTTGACATAATCGAGCATGGAGTAGAAGGACTCGATTTCTTTTTCTTTTTCTGTACTTTTCTGATGTCGATGCCTATACTACTATTACCGACGTTTCCGTCCGTGCGTTGAATACCACTGCCATATCTGGTCGGGTACCCCTACTATCCACCTAGGTGTCCTTGACAGAATCCAACGGAGAATCTCTAATGTGATCGATCCCGACTTGGTAGCTCAGATACAGTCACTTTCTCACCAGTGTAATTTGGCTTCCCTGTGTCTCTTCTACAAATACTTTCCCGGCTTCTGCTCCGATGAACTTAGCTCACTGGAGCCCTTTATGCATGAATTTACTCGAGCCACAAGATTAGCAACTAGGTCCCACCCTTTTACCGTGAAACCGATAAAATGTAAGTTCAACTTCTACTCTAACAGTTTCTTTTCTCGAACTTCCCGCCTGTGGAATTCCCTTCCGTTTACTTGTTTTCCCGACACCTACAAATCTCCAAGAATTTAAATGTAAAGTCAATAGCCATGTCCTATCTCACTGAACTGCATCCTCTCTCTCATGCTCCTTTCTCCGTCCACTCCCCTCTCATCAGTATTCTCATCCTTCGCCTACCCACTTCCTGACACCCCCTATCACCTGTCACTCTCTCATAACTTTCCTTCTATGTAACCCCCTGCAAAACAGTGGCAGTAAAATGCCTTACTTGGGGCGATATGATTAAAAAAATGATGATGTGGGTATAAAGTGGGTTGTCAATTTTAGATTATAATTAATATATACAGTGATCCCTCACTTTGTGGCAATGTAAGTTTCTATATATCTATATTCTAGAATTAAGAGCTCTCTCTCACGCTCCTTTCTCCGTCCACTCCTCTCTCATCAGTATTCTCATCCTTCTCTTACCCAACTTCCTGACACCCCCTATAACCTGTCACTCTTTCTCATAACTTTCCTCCTAAGTGAAAGCATGCAAAACAGTGGCAGTAAAATGCCTTGCTTGGGGCGATATAATTATAAAAAGAAAAGAATTTCTATACTATTATATTCTGGGTATAAAGTGGGGGATCAATTTTACATTACAATCACTATATAAACTCATCCTTCACTTTATGGTCACAGTCATCCTCCTCTTACCCACTTCCTGGCACCTCCTGTAACCAGTCACTCTTTCTCTTAACTTTCCTCTTATGTAACCCCCTGCAAAACAGTGGCAGTAAAATGCCTTGCTTGGGGTGATATGATTATAAAAAGAAAAAAAAAATTCTATATTATTATAGTGTGGGTATAAAGTGGGGGATCAGTTTTATGTTACAATCAATATATAAATTAACCCCTCACTTTATTGCCAAAAATGGATGGCGGAAGGAAGGATAAAAAAAATTCACTCACTTCCCCTTCACCCACTTTTCTCGCTGTCTCTCGCTTTCCCTCTCTCATCCTCTTCTCCATATCTATCTCTTGTTTTTCTCTTTCCATTTGCTCTATCTTCTTTCACACCTACTCTCTCACAATGTCTCGCTACCTCTCTCTCTACTCTTCTCTCTTGCTATCATTATATTCCTCTTTCTCTCTTCTTCTCACTCTACCTCTCACTGTCTATCTCATTTTGATCCATTTCCGCGAGATTTCGATACCTGTCTTGCAAAATTGCGATTTCCCGCCAATCCCCCGATTAACCGCCATCTTTGCAAACCTACTTAATTCGGTCGCAACAAAGAAGGTGGCAAGGTCATCTATCCGCGGACCCGCACATGCTTAGAATCGGGAAACTATTTTTTTTTTTACTGATGGGATTCTCTTCAAGGAGGCGCTTTCTTTTCAAGAATAATTTTTTCTTTATGTACCATGTCCCCTCGGGACGTACACGATCATGGCTCTCCACGACTTCCTGTCTCTTGTAGCACTTAATAAATTTTGTCTTTTTGTTCTACTCCTGCAGCTTCCTTCTCTCGCACTTCCCGCCTGTGGAACTCACTCCCGTATTCTTGCTTTCCTGACGGCTACGACCTCCAGAAATTTAAAAGCAAAGTTAATACTCACCTACTAACCACTGGCCTCTAGCTCTCTCCCCTCCCCTGTATAACCTTCCCTTTCTCTCCGCCCATGTATCTGTCATTGCACCTGCTTTCTCAGCTTTCTATTGTTCCTTTCTAACTAGCTTGTACTCCTCACTCTTTTCTAATTAATCTTTTTACATTTATGTAACCCCCTGCACGTCAGTGGCGTTTCTGCCTTGATCGGGGTGAAATGATTAAAAAAAAAAAAAAAAAAAAAAAAAATTTCTCCCAAACTTTGTTCCGTTTTCCAATTAGGCTCACTAAACATGCCATGCGTTGTTTTCCTCTGTCTCTTTTGCTTTCATTCCGTCTTGTGTGTATCAGATTTCCCAAGCTTTACTTCTTCTTTATGTTTCCGAGAAATCTCAGCTGCCTCTTTCTGGTATTAATTATAAGTTTCTTTGTTGTTTCCATTTTATCAACATGTTCACTTGATGGTATTCTTTGGATTTTTCTTTAGAACCAGATTTCTGTTGCTTCAAGTCTATTCTTATTATTTAAGGAGATTGTCCAAGCTTAGAGGAAAAGTGATATCGTGTAAGAGTTCAGTCCTCTTAAATTTTTGTATTTGTTTATTCTTGGTTTCTCCAATTTGTAATTTGTATGTTGGACTCTTCATTCTATATTTCCATCCTTTCTAGATATTTACATTTTTCTACTTTTTTGAGGCTTACGGCCTTATCTCGTTGAATACACCGGTTCTCGCTCGATCACCGACATTAAGCAGCGTTGAGCCTGGTCAGTACTTAGATGGGTGACCGCTTGGGAATACCAGGTGCTGTAAGTGTTTATTAGCTTACGGCCTATCACGTTGAATACACCGGTTCTCGCTCGATCACCGACATTAAGCAGCGTTGAAGCCTGGTCAGTACTTAGATGGGTGACCGCTTGGGGAATACCAGGTGCTGCAAAGGTGTTTATTAACCCACGAGCCTATCGTTGAATGCCGGTTCTCGCTCGATCCACCGACATTCCGGCAACAGTGAACTGGTCGTGCCGATGAGGTGACCGCTTGCCGGGAATACCAGGTGCTGTGGTGTTGTTAACACGGCCTATCACGTTGAATACCGGTTCTCATGATCACCGACAACAAGCGTTGAGCTGGTCGGTACTTAGATGGGTGACCGCTTGGGAATACCAGGTGCTGTAAGTGTTTTCGCCAGCTTACGGCTATCGAACGAATACCCAGTTCTATACGATGTGAACATTAAACAGCGACGTTGAACTGGTCAGTACAGATGAGTGACCTTGCGGAATACGGGTGCTGTAAGTGTTTATTAACACAGCCCCTCACGTTGATATTTCCAGTTCTCGCTCAGTCACCTGAAACATTAAGCAGCGTTGAGCCTGGTCAGTACTTAGATGGGTGACCGCTTGAATACCAGGTGCTGTAAGTGTTTATTGGCTACGGCCTATCACGTTGAACCCACCGTTCTCGCTCGATCACCCGACATTAAAGCGGCAGCGTTGAAACTGGAACAAAAAGGTATAGATGGAGTGGCCGCGGGGGCTACGATTTGCTGTAAGTGTTTATTAGCTTACGGCCTATCACGTTGAATACACCGGTTCTCGCTCGATCACCGACATTAAGCAGCGTTGAGCCTGGTCAGTGCCAGATGGGTGACCGCCCAGGAATACCAGGTGCTGTAAGTGTTTATTAGCTTACGGCCTATCACGTTGAATACACCGGTTCTCGCTCGATCACCGACATTAAGCAGCGTTGAGCCTGGTCAGTACTTAGATGGGTGACCGCTTGGGAATACCAGGTGCTGTGGTGTTTGATAGCTTACGGCCTATGCGTTGAATGCCACCGGTTTCTACTCAGTCACACAGAGCATTAAGCGGCGTTGACCTGGTCAGTACCAGAATGTGTGACCGCTTGGGAATACCAGGTGCTGTAAGTGTTTATTAGCTTACGGCTATCACGTTGAATACACCGGTTCTCGCTCGATCACCGACATTAAGCAGCGTTGAGCCTGGTCAGTACTTAGATGGGTGACCGCTTGGGAATACCGGGTGCTGTAAGTGTTTATTAGCTTACGGCCTATCACGTTGAATACACCGGTTCTCGCTTGATCACCGACATTAAGCAGCGTTGAGCCTGGTCAGTACTTAGATGGGTGACCTTTGGAATACCAGGTGCTGTAAGTGTTTATTAGCTTACGGCCTATCATTAAATACACCGGTTCTCGCTCGATCACCGACATTAAGCAGCGTTGAGCCTGGTCAGTACTTAGATGGGTGACCGCTTGGGAATAGGTGCTGTAAGTGTTTATTAGCTTACGGCCTATCACGTTGAATACACCGGTTCTCGCTTGATCACCGACATTAAGCAGCGTTGAGCCTGGTCAGTACTTAGATGGGTGACCGCTTGGGAATACCAGGTGCTGTAAGTGTTTATTAGCTTGCGGCCTATCACGTTGAATACACCGGTTCTCGGCGTGATCACCGACATTAAGCAGCGTTGAGCCTGGTCAGTACTTAGATGGGTGACCGCTTGGGGTGCCAGGTACTGCTTGTAAGTGTTTATTAGCTTACGGCCTATCACGTTGAATACACCGGTTCTCGCTCGATCACCGACATTAAGCAGCGTTGAGCCTGGTCAGTACTTAGATGGGTATTAGCAGGAATACACCCGTTTTCCTTAAGTGTTTTTATTTAACCACGTATCGCGTTGAGTCCCACCGGTTCTCGCTCGATCACCGACGTTCAGCAGCGTTGAGCCTGGTCGGTAGATGGAGTGACCGCTTGGGAATACCAGGTGCTGTAAGTGTTTATTAGCTTACGGCCTATCACGTTGAATTCACCGGTTCTCGCTCGATCACCGACATTAAGCAGCGTTGAGCCTGGTCGAGTACTTAGATGGGTGACCGCTTGGGAATACCAGGTACTGTAAGTGTTTATTGGCTTACGGCCTATCACGTTAAATACACCGGTTCTCGCTTGATCACGACGACAAACAGCGTTGGGCTGGTCGAGTAGATGGGTGACCGCTTGGGAATACCAGGTACTGTAAGTGTTTATTAGCTTACGGCCTATCACGTTGAATACACCGGTTCTCGCTCGATCACCGACGATGGCAGCGTTGAGACTGGGCAGTACTTAGATGGGTGACCGCTTGGGAATACCAGGTGCTGTAAGTGTTTATTAGCTTACGGCCTATCACGTTGAATACACCGGTTCTCGCTCGATCACCGACATTAAGCAGCGTTGAGCCTGGTCAGTACTTAGATGGGTGACCGCTTGGGAATACCAGGTGCTGTAAGTGTTTATTAGCTTACGGCCTATCACGTTGAATACACCGGTTCTCGCTCGATCACCGACATTAAGCAGCGTTGAGCCTGGTCAGTACTTAGATGGGTGACCGCTTGGGAATACCAGGTACTGTAAGTGTTTATTAGCTTACGGCCTATCACGTTGAATACACCGGTTCTCGCTCGATCACCGACATTAAGCAGCGTTGAGCCTGGTCAGAACTTAGATGGGTGACCGCTTGGGAATACCAGGTGCTGTAAGTGTTTATTAGCTTACGGCCTATCACGTTGAATACACCGGTTCTCGCTCGATCACCGACATTAAGCAGCGTTGAGCCTGGTCAGTACTTAGATGGGTGACCGCTTGGGAATACCAGGTGCTGTAAGTGTTTATTAGCTTACGGCCTATCACGTTGAATACACCGGTTCTCGCTCGATCACCGACATTAAGCAGCGTTGAGCCTGGTCAGTACTTAGATGGGTGACCGCTTGGGAATACCAGGTACTGTAAGTGTTTATTAGCTTACGGCCTATCACGTTGAATACACCGGTTCTCGCTCGATCACCGACATTAAGCAGCGTTGAGCCTGGTCAGTACTTAGATGGGTGACCGCTTGGGAATACCAGGTGCTGTAAGTGTTTATTAGCTTACGGCCTATCACGTTGAATACACCGGTTCTCGCTCGATCACCGACATTAAGCAGCGTTGAGCCTGGTCAGTACTTAGATGGGTGACCGCTTGGGAATACCAGGTGCTGTAAGTGTTTATTAGCTTACGGCCTATCACGTTAAATACACCGGTTCTCGCTTGATCACCGACATTAAGCAGCGTTGACCCTGGTCAGTACTTAGATGGGTGACCGCTTGGGAATACCAGGTGCTGTAAGTGTTTATTAGCTTACGGCCTATCACGTTAAATACACCGGTTCTCGCTTGATCACCGACATTAAGCAGCGTTGAGCCTGGTCAGTACTTAGATGGGTGACCGCTTGGGAATACCAGGTACTGTAAGTGTTTATTAGCTTACGGCCTATCACGTTGAATACATCGGTTCTCGCTCGATCACCGACATTAAGCAGCGTTGAGCCTGGTCAGTACTTGGGGATGGGTGACCGCTTGGAATACCAGGTACTGCAAGTTTATTAGCTTACGGCCTATCACGTTGAATACACCGGTTCTCGCTTGATCACCGACATTAAGCAGCGTTGAGCCTGGTCAGTACTTAGATGGGTGACCGCTTGGGAATACCAGGTGCTGTAAGTGTTTATTAGCTTACGGCCTATCACGTTAAATACACCGGTTCTCGCTCGATCACCGACATTAAGCAGCGTTGAGCCTGGTCAGTACTTAGATGGGTGACCTGGGAATACCAGGTACCGTAAGTGCTTATTAGCTTACGGCCTATCACGTTGAATACACCGGTTCTCGCTCGATCACCGACATTAAGCAGCGTTGAGCCTGGTCAGTACTTAGATGGGTGACCGCTTGGGAATACCAGGTACTGTAAGTGTTTATTAGCTTACGGCCTATCACGTTGAATACACCGGTTCTCGCTCGATCACCGACATTAAGCAGCGTTGAGCCTGGTCAGTACTTAGATGGGTGACCGCTTGGGAATACCAGGTGCTGTAAGGCTTATTAGCTTACGGCCTAAACACGTTGAATACACCGGTTCTCGCTCGATCACCGACATTAAGCAGCGTTGAGCCTGGTCAGTACTTAGATGGGTGACCGCTTGGGAATACCAGGTGCTGTAAGTGTTTATTAGCTTACGGCCTATCACGTTAAATACACCGGTTCTCGCTTGATCACCGACATTAAGCAGCGTTGAGCCTGGTCAGTACTTAGATGGGTGACCGCTTGGGAATACCAGGTGCTGTAAGTGTTTATTAGCTTACGGCCTATCACGTTAAATACTGTTCTCGCTTGATCACCGACATTAAGCAGCGTTGAGCCTGGTCAGTACTTAGATGGGTGACCGCTTGGGAATACCAGGCTCTGTAAGTGTTTATTAGCTTACGGCCTATCACGTTGAATACACCGGTTCTCGCTCGATCACCGACATTAAGCAGCGTTGAGCCTGGTCAGTACTTAGATGGGTGACCCCGCTTGGGAATACCAGGTGCTGTAAGTGTTTACAGCTTACGGCCTATCACGTTGAATACACCGGTTCTCGCTCGATCACCGACATTAAGCAGCGTTGAGCCTGGTCAGTACTTAGATGGGTGACCGTCAGGGAATACCAGGTACTGTAAGTGTTTATTAGCTTACGGCCTAATACGTTGAATACACCGGTTCTCGCTCGATCACCGACATTAAGCAGCGTTGAGCCTGGTCAGTACTTAGATGGGTGACCGCTTGGGAATACCAGGTGCTGTAAGTGTTTATTAGCTTACGGCCTATCACGTTGAATACATCAGTTCTCGCTCGATCACCGACATTAAGCAGCGTTGAGCCTGGTCAGTACTTAGATGGGTGACCGCTTGGGAATACCAGGTGCTGTAAGTTTATTAGCTTACGGCCTATCATTGAATACACCGTTCGCTCGATCACCGACATTAAGCAGCGTTGAGCCTGGTCAGTACTTAGATGGGTGACCGCTTTGGGAATACCAGGTACTGTAAGTGTTTATTAGCTTACGGCCTATCACGTTGAATACACCGGTTCTCGCTCGATCACCAAAGTTAAGCAACGTTGAGCCTGCTCAGTGCTTAGATGGGTGACCGCTTGGGAATACCAGGTACTGTAAGCGTTTAGTAACGGGTGTGCCTTGTGGTGCAGTGGATATCGGCTCGGAAAGAGAAATCGGTGAGCCGAGTTCGAATTCCAGTTGAATACTCTGCATTCACTTAAGCACTGGTACCCTTAGGAAAGGTATTAATCTGTTCCTTCCCTCCAGTTATGGGTTAAATAACAAGGGTAGCACTTGGGGACCCTGCCCTTAAAAACAAAATCCCAATGAATCTTGATATTTGAAAAGAAAAATGTATTACTAGACACAAAAACTTATATGAAAAAACAACAATACATTGTTGAAAGAAAAAGGTATTACCTGCAATAAACAAATAAAATTTAGTTGGCAATAAATGACCCACCGAGGTTGATCTAAACTTATTTATAAATGGAAATTTGTCTGTGTGTGTGGGTGTGTCCGTTACCTATAGACTCCGAAACAGCTGAACCGATTTTCTTGAAAGTTTACACAGTTGTACTATAAGCGTCTGCGAGTGTTCTTAGCTAGGTTTTGTGTCGAGGTACCCCCGATAAATATCGAAAATCGATAATCGAAAAAATCGGGTTATAGAAGGAGTGGTCTGATTTTAATCAAATTTGATACACTCATAGACAAAGACATAAGAAATGATATTCAGATGTTTCAAGGTTGCAGTTCTTACAATAGTGCAGAAAATTTGATATCGATACCAGGAAACCAAAATTTGACTTTCATCCATTCATTTTTCTTTCAGTCTAACTGGAAACAAGTATTGCTTTTTAGACTTTCGTGCCAACATCCAAAGAGTCTGAGCTCCAGGACCATGGAGTAGTTTTAAAGCTTTCATTACATCCGAGCAACGCCGGGCTATATTGCTAGTATATATATATATATATATATATATATATATATATATATATATATATATTAGGTGCGATTGGTAAATTGTCGCAGTTATTTTATTATTTCAAATATTCTTTAGGCTGAGTCTGAGTTCCAGGACCATGGATTAGTTTTAAAGCTTTCATTACATCCGAGCAATGCCGGGCTATATTGCTAGTATATATATATATATAAATATTAGGTGCGATTGGTAAATTGTCGCAGTTATTTTATTATTTCAAATATTCTTTAGGCTGAGTCTGAGCTCCAGGACCATGGATTAGTTTTAAAGCTTTCATTACATCCGAGCAATGCCGGGCTATATTGCTAGTATATATATATATGTATAAATATTAGGTGCGATTGGTAAATTGTCGCAGTTATTTTATTATTTCAAATATTCTTTAGGCTGAGTCTGAGCTCCAGGACCATGGATTAGTTTTAAAGCTTTCATTACATCCGAGCAATGCCGGGCTATATTGCTAGTATATATATATATATATAAATATTAGGTGCGATTGGTAAATTGTCGCAGTTATTTTATTATTTCAAATATTCTTTAGGCTGAGTCTGAGCTCCAGGACCATGGATTAGTTTTAAAGCTTTCATTACATCCGAGCAATGCCGGGCTATATTGCTAGTATATATATATATATAAATATTAGGTGCGATTGGTAAATTGTCGCAGTTATTTTATTATTTCAAATATTCTTTAGGCTGAGTCTGAGCTCCAGGACCATGGATTAGTTTTAAAGCTTTCATTACATCCGAGCAATGCCGGGCTATATTGCTAGTATATATATATATGTATAAATATTAGGTGCGATTGGTAAATTGTCGCAGTTATTTTATTATTTCAAATATTCTTTAGGCTGAGTCTGAGCTCCAGGACCATGGATTAGTTTTAAAGCTTTCATTACATCCGAGCAATGCCGGGCTATATTGCTAGTATATATATATATATATATATATATATATATATATATAAATATTAGGTGCGATTGGTAAATTGTCGCAGTTATTTTATTATTTCAAATATTCTTTAGGCTGAGTCTGAGCTCCAGGACCATGGATTAGTTTTAAAGCTTTCATTACATCCGAGCAATGCCGGGCTATACTATGCCATAAGACAAGCCAACCAACCGTCCAAGTTTGGCTCCGTCTAAATTGTGAATGAAGATAGATGCATTCTGAAAACGCCGGACAGGTTAAGGTACACGAAGAATAATTGAGTAGGTAAGGTTATTTGATGGATTCACTAACATGCCAAGGTTTATTCAGGAGGGGGTTAGTAGATAGAAAGGGCATGATTGAATATTCCGAATAACTTTCATCTTGTAGTCAGCTGGCTGTGTATAGATTAGCTATTCATTATTGAGAGAGTGAGGAAACCCAAAGCTCAGTGGTTCGGGTAGCGATTCTTTAATTCTACTTGTCGTGCATAAACAAAAAGTAGACGATAAAGCTCTCCACAATTTCCCGTAGTTTTTGGCACATGATAATTGTTATTTTGTCTCCTAAACCTAGTTCCGTGATCCATTTACATTTGTTTCAAAATAAATTTAATATTTACAATCATAGCCTTTTGCTTTGGAATAACAAAATAATAGCGACAATTTACCAATCGCACCCCGTGTATGTATATATATATATATATATATATATATATATATATATATACACACACACACATATATATATATATATATATATATATATATATATATATATAAATTAAAATAGGATTAATTCAAGGATGTTGGATGGCCATTTCGATATGAAAATCCCCACGGGGGATAACACATCACCTCAGCAACAACAACAAAAAAAAATATATTATATTTGCTCTGTAATATTTTCTTACATGGAACTCTCTTCCTGCATCATTTTTTAATATTAAAATAACATTTTTAATATTAATTAGGATCGGGTTTTTGAAATTTACCTTCCTGCTTTTTCCGCTTGAATCTGAATATATATATATATATATATATATATTAGAGTATTGTGCTAAAGTATTAGGACAAAAAGTATTTTATCTTTTATGAGACATATTGACAGAAAATAAACAATTTAATTAAAGTAATTTTATTTGATTTATTCAACAAATGCTTCAACAAGTCAAGTAAAAAATACTTGTGACAAAATAAAATTAATACTTAGTATAATAGCCTTTTGCTTTGATCAGAGCCTTCATTCTGTCAGGCACTGACATCCTGACATCACAAGCTTCTTTAATGTATCTAATGGTATGTCCTATATATATATATATATATATATATATATCCGTGAATCTTCAGAAATGAATTGAGTTCTTTCGGTGACTGTCGTGTGTATACACTGCTTATATACAACACGTTAAAATTTCCCGTCTCTGATTCCATGCGTCGATGGCTTAGGGAGGAGCGACTGACACCAAATTGGTCGAGTTTCGATCCCGGCCAGAAGCAAGTGGATGCGTCAAACCACACTGATGAGCTGTGAAACAGGCTTGTATGTGGATGACTAATATATATATATATATATATATATATATATATATATATATATATATTAATATCATATATACAGTCCTGTGCAAAAGTATAAGGACAAGAACAATTTTATCTTTTATGAGGCATGAACTTAAAGTTTAAAATCACCCCTGTTCTAACACTTTTGAACACTACCGGTAGTATGCAAAAGTATTAGGACATGGGTGAGTTTCCTAAAATCCTCACTGAAATTCAAATACTGGGTGAAAAGCCAAGTAAATTGCTGATAAATGTTGATTATTTAAAACTATACAAACGCAGGTGTCCCCCAAGGCTTCCATCTTAGGTCCTGCACTCTTCCTGATATACATTAATGATCTCCCTGATTTCATAAGAGCCCATGTAGGTTTGTACGCCGATGACACCACAGTTTACTCTCGCCTCCTACAAAAATCTGGTGTAGGCGTCAAAGCTAACCTCGCAGCCGAGATTGAAAAAGACTTCCAATCCATAGTGGACTGGGGTAAGAAATGGCTAGTAAATTTTAATGCTTCTAAAACGCAGCTACTCTCAATTAACCATCATCGACAATCTCACCTACGTCCCATTAGCATGGACCAGGCTTGCCACCCAGAGAGTAAAACACTACGCCTCCTTGGTCTCACACTTTCAGTGGACCTCAAATGGAATGACTATATCGAATCCATTGCTAAATCCGCTGTTATGAAAGTCGGTTCTCTGTGTAGGGCCCGGAAGTTTTTCCACTGCCACTATTGCGCATGGGGCTACATAGGGGAAGGTAAAGAGAAGGAGTGGTTAGACATAGGGAATGACAGGAGGAAGGTGACAGATGAGTAAGGATAGCGAGGATGAGGGTTGGGCAGATGGGAAGAGTGTTTGATAGAATGGGAGCAGGTTAGTGTGTGAGGAGGTGTCTATTGACCTTACATTTAAATTCCTGGAGATTGTAGCCGTCGGGGAAGCAATCGTTTGGAAGAGAATTCCACAGTCGGGAAGTGCGAGGAAAGAAACTGTTGGAGTAGAAGTTACGGCTGCATTTTATCGGTTTCACTGTAAAATTTTGATTTAAATTAAATTGGGGTCATCAGAAGAGAATGTGCACCGTTTCATAGCAATATGACCAACAACACAAATTTATAGTGAAATGACCAACAATATATTTTTGTTGTAAAATGACCAACAATATTTTTATATCCCATGACTTTGCAGTACACATGAAGGAATTCTAAAACAGACTAACATGCATATATAAAAAAGAATTTCAAACGGTTGAAATTTCCTTTATTTTAATAACTCGTGACTTTGCACTACACATGAAGAAAAAATTCTAAAAACTAAAATATTCTGTTAATCTTTTGAAATGATTTGTGAGCGTCTTTGTGGTTGCCAACACTGTTTGTTTATAGATACGTAATTTAGAATAAAGCTCATTTCGTTTTTTTGCTTTGATAAAACCCATCACAGGACGAAACGCGTAGGCGATTTAAAATACAGTTTTTCCTCTTGTCTTTATTTTATTTAACCATCCTGTCCTTAATCTCAGATTATAACTGAGTATATCTTTACAATATTTTTAAAGTAATATGACGAACAATTAATTTTTATAGCAAAATGACCATCTGGGTAATTTATAGCTAAATGACCAACACTAAATTTTACTAACAAAATAAACCAACAACACATTTGTATAGTAAGCTGAACAGAAATACATCTTATAGCAAAATAACAAACAACAAAAATTTATAGTAAAATGAGACGTTTAAAAAGAAAATGACAATCAATTTCACACTTTTTCTATGGGTCTTGTCCTTTAGGGCGTAGACGATCATGGCCTTCCACGTCTTCCTATCCCTGGTGGCTCTTAGCACGCTTTCTCTTGTTACACCTTGTTAGACTCGTTTTGTCATCCACCTGCTCAGGCTCTTCATATATGCTATCCGTTGCTTTCCTCTGTCTCTTTTTCCTTCTATCTGGCCTGTTAGTATCAGATTCTCCAAGCCTTCTTTCCTCATTGCGTGTCCCAGGAACTTCAGCTGTCTCTTCCTGATACTCACTATTAGTTTCCTTTTCGTTTCAATCCTTTCCAAAACCTCATTATTGCTCACATGATCGATCCATGATATTCGCAGCATCCTTCTGTAGAACCACATTTCAGTTGCTTCAAGTATTTCCTTCATCTTCGATGATATTGTCCAGCATTCACTGCCATATTGATGAACTGACATCGCATAGCAATCAAATACTCTCCTCTTGTTAAAGCATTTGTAGAGTAAATCAAATAAAATTACTTTAATAAGATTATTTATTTTCTGTCAATATGCCTCATAAAAGATAAAATAGTTTTAATACTTTTGCGCAGAAATCTAATTATTTGATATCGGTTCAGAATGAAAATTCAGATAGCCAAGTTCGAATTCCAGTTGAATTCGCTGCATTCATTGACGCACAAATACAATTAGAAAAGGATGTGCCCTGTTCTTTCAGGACGTAGGCGATCATGGTTTTCCACGTCTTCCTATCCCTGATGGCTCTTAGCACGCTTTCTCCTGTTACACCATGCAACCTTTGTTCTGTCATCCACTAGCTCAAGCCCATAAATCTAGAATATAAATGTATAGAAACTAACATGGCCACCCCAAAATGAGGGATCAGTTTATATATTGATTAAAATATAGATTTGATCCCCCACTTTATACCCACATTATAATTTCTTATAAACAGTTGGCATATATATTCTATTTCTTTGTGCCTTGTCCCTTCAGGACGTAAGCCATCATGGCCTTCCACGTCTCCCTATCCCTGGTGGCTCTTAGCACGCTTTCTCCTGTTACACCACGCAACCTTCGATCTGTCATCCACCTGATCAGGCTTTTCAAATATGTTATCCACTGATTTTCTCTGTCTATTTTCCTCCATCTGTCCTGTTAGTATCAGGTTCTCCAAGCCCTCCTTCCTCATTGCATGTCCCAGGAACATTAGTTGGCTCTTCCTGATGCTTACTATTAATTTCTTTTTCGTTTCCATCCTTTTCCAAAACCTCATCATTGCTCACATGCTCGATCCATGATATCCGCAGTATCCTTCTGTAGAATCACATTTCAGTTGCTACAAGTTCCTGCTTCTACTTCAATGATATTGTCCAGCATTCACTGCCATAGTGAAGAACTGACATCAAATAGCAATTCAGTAAAATTATATAAAAATACCTTTTTATACAAACAATGCATTTTTGTCATAAACTAACCCGAAATACATATTTGTAAAAAGTAGGAACAATACATAATGTCAAAAAAAGTATTCTTCTTTCACGTCGTGTGTCTTTTAAGAGCGTTGGCCTTTATGGACTTTGACTTGCCTCTTACCATTGATGCCTCGTGTCTCTTTCCCCTGTCTCTCTTTCCTTGTCTTCATCCTGACAGTATTAGATTCTCTAAGCCCTCTTTCCTCATTACTTTCCCAGTAACTTTATCTGTATCTCCTGATGTTAAGTATATGTTTCCTTTTCATTTGTTTCATATCTCAAAACAAGTTTTCCATGAAAATATAAAATTACTAGCAGTATAGCCTGGCGTTGCTCGGGTGTCATGAAAGCTTTAAAACTAATCCATGCTCCTGGAACTCAGACTTTTTGGATGTTAGCACGAAAGACTAAAAAGCAATAATTGTTTCCAGTTAAAGCGAAACCGTAGACTGAAAGAAACATGAAAGGATATAAGTCAAATTTTAATTTCCTGTTAGTTTTTTTTCGTCATGAACTGAATTCTGAAGGCTAAATAAGTCCCCTGAGTAAATGGTATCATGGCTGAGACTAAGAACTACAATTACACCTACTTAGAGCCAAACCCGAAGCAAAAACTAAAATAAAAGGGCTGAAAAACTGATTTTGATCAGGCCCAGTAGGATATCGGGATATCGATTTCCAATATCGGAGTCAAATAAATCATCCAAGAATAGAACTGCAACCTTGAAAATTCTGAATTTCGTTTCTTATGTCTTTGTCTATGAGTGTATCAAATTTGATTAAAATCGGGCCACTCGTCCTGATTTTTTGGATTATCGATTTTCGATTTTTAGCGGGGGTACCTCGACACAAAACCTAGCTAATAACACTCGCAGACGCTTATAGTACAACTGCGTAAATTTTCAAGAAAATCGGTTCAGCCGTTTCAGAGTCTATAGGTAACGGACAGACACACAGACAAAGTTCCATTTATAGATAAGTTTAGATGTACAATACTTCTCTAGCTGAAGGCATACAATTGCGTTCAAATTATAAATTGTTGAAGCCATATAATTCAATTCAAATTTTGGCAATAAATAATTGATAAAAATTCTTTTTTTTTAATCATTTCACCTCAAGCAAGGCGATACCGCCACTGATGCGCAGGGGGCTACATAAGAGAGTAAAAGTTTAGGCAGGATGAGGAAAAGTTTAGACAGGAGGAGAGTGACGAGAAAGACCCTGTTTCTTGCGGTGTTAGAAAGAGAGCAAGAGAAGGATGGGAACACATGAGTGAAGACAGTTGCAAAGAGAGAGAGAGAGAGAGAGAGAGAGAGAGAGAGAGAAAAAACGAACACGAACAAGATACACGGGGTGATGTAAAAAGAACGAGGGAAGGACTGGAGTCAAGTAGATAAGAGATGGGAATTGACATTGCATTTAAATTCCTAGAGTTTGTAGCCGCCAGGAAAGCAAGTATATGGAAGGGAGTTCCACAGGTGGGAAGTGCGAGAAATGAAGCTACTGGAGAAGAATTGTCGGCTGCATTTCGTTGATCTAACTGCAAAAGGACCTTGTTGCCGGTCTGGTTGCTCGAGTAAACTCTTATGGAGGGGGTACCATTGACCAAAGTTCGTCGGAACAGTATCCATGAAAATATTTATATAAGAGACAGAGGTAAGCCACATCCAGCCGGTGAGAAAGTGACTGGAGTCGAGTTGCCAGGTCTGGACTGATCACATTACAGATTCTCTTTTGGAGCCTGTCGAGAACCCTGAGATAAACAGCGAGGGCGCCTGACCGGATATAACAGCTGTATTCTATGCACTGTCGGATACGTTAAATAAAATTAACCACGGCAGACTTTTTTTTGTTGAAATTTACGCAAAGATATAAAATATTTACGAAAAGTTTCAGAGTTTCACTGAAGACAGAATAAATATAACCGCTCTTAATTAAAAATTAAAGTGTACTGGATGGATTGAGAGACACAGTTCGAAATCCAGAGAGAAAGCGAATCTGATCACCGTGGCATTCAATGCAGTGAACTCTCTTTCTAGTTCATATGCCCGACTCCCCACTCCCCACTCGCCAGAGACTGACAAGAAATAGTTTTTGCTTTAGGCTGGAAAAATTTATATTGGTTAGAATACAAAATTCACTTTATTTTTTCAGATTGAACCACTTCCACACGTACAGTTTTTTTTTGTTTTTTTTTTACGTTTTAGTTCCAGGAACATAAGCAATAACTTTTGGGCGCACCCGGACGTGGTGTAATGGCTAACAAGCTTGTTGTGAGTTCGATCGTGGGGGGATCAATTCTATAATGCAATCAAAATAGAACGGAATCCTACTTCGGTATTTCTGCTCAACTTTATCAGTTGATAATTGGTTAGCTACACAGGCATATCTTTTAGATTTATTTACATTCCTTGGAATATAAATGTATACGAACTATCGTGGCCACAAAATGAGGGATCATTTTGTATACAAATTGTAATATAGAATTGATCCCTCACTTTATATCCATATTATGATTCCTTTCTATTGATAAGCTGTAAA
The DNA here is from genome assembly GCA_037127315.1 of Ascarosepion bandense. Classification (NCBI taxonomy): domain Eukaryota; kingdom Metazoa; phylum Mollusca; class Cephalopoda; order Sepiida; family Sepiidae; genus Ascarosepion; species Ascarosepion bandense. The sequence continues at coordinate 370,935 of JBBBDQ010002135.1, read as the reverse complement.
AAACAAATCAATCAATTTAACTACACAGGTAAGACTTTTAGATTCATTTGCATTCTCTAGAATATAAATATAAAGAAACTAATGTGGGCGCAAAGTGAGGGATCAGTTTATTTATTGATTGTAATGTAGAATTAATCCCCCACTTAATATCCACATTATAATTTCAAGTTTACATTATTTACTCTGTTTGGACTGTTGACTTAATCTTTATTGCCATGTTTAGTACGTTTTGGCTGTTGTACTCTGCGGCCTTCTTCAAGTGCTAGGAATTTTGAACGGAACCCTTTATTTCGATCACTGGGGTATATCATTCTCATTCCATGTGCTATGCCACTTCCGGATACTATGTAGTTTTTACACTTTAAGTTTTTTGTTCCTCACCGCTGTAGCCAGGAATTGAACTCACAGCGCTTTGGATCAGGTTACTGAAACTAACCAACTCTTATATCCATATCCTTCAGTGTCAATGATGTAGATAATTTCTCATCTCGGAATTATAGACGAATTTTATATTTGTCAATCAAAATGTCATTAGGTATGAATTCCTCCTTGTAAGGAAACCTGACAATGTCATCGAAAATGAGGACAAAACTGGAAGCAGCGGAAATGTGGTTCTACAGGAGGATGCTGCGGATATCGTGGACTGAGCATGCAAGCAACGATGAGATGTTGGAAAGAATGGCAACAAAAAGGAAATTAATACTGAGCATCAAGAAGAAACAACTGAAGTTCCTGGGACATGCAATAAGGAAGGAGAGCTTGGAGAACCTGATACTGACTGGTCAGATAGAAGGAAAGAGAGACAGAGGAAGGCAGTGGATAACATATTTGCAGGGCCTGATCAGGTGGATGACGGATCGGGTGTTTCCAGGAGTAACAGGAGCAAACATACTAAGAGCCACAAGGGATAGGGAGACGTGGAGAACCATGATCGCCTACGTCTCGAAGGGACAGGGCACATAGAAGAAGAAGAAGAACCTACCAACTCGTTCTGATTATAAATATCAATTCCATTCCTTTATTTTCTTCTTAAATCTTGATCGTTGCTATTTTATTCGTAGCATTTATCAAACCGCGCCACGTTTTTGCCGTTTTTAATATTTTCTCTGTCAGCGAGGAGCTTGTCCAATATTAAATTAGATATTACAGAGTTCCGCCATTTTTTGTCTTTGTTATTTATAACTGTTTCTCTTTTTCTTAATTCTTTGATCGGTTTCTCAAATGATTTACGACCATATCTCATTGAAACGAAAATTCTTGTCAGTTAAGTGCCATACGTGAAACACGCTTGGGCGATCATGTCTCGAAAGAGACATGCTTGACTGGGTAGAAGGTTATCCCGCAGTAGGTTGCCATTGCTTTCTACGGTAGACTGGTTGCCAGCCAAGGCTATAGAACCTAATCTGTCCTGTTATTTAACCCATAACTGGAAGGAAAATAGACGGATTAATACCTTTCCGAAGGGTATTTGCGCGTAAGTGAATGCAATGAATTCAACTGGAATTCGAATTCGGTTCCCCGATTTCTCGTTCCGAGCCGATATCCACTGCACCACAACGCACATTCTTGTACGATCACCAAATTTTTGTCAACGACTTACATCAACCATTTCTAATTAGGTATTTAAGCTGATGTCACAACAATCTGTTTCTGTCGTAATAGTTGTTTTGGTGCTATCTACATCGCCTAACGCAACAGCTGTTGGTCGCTAAACCCTCAGAAATGGGGCTACGCCAACGATTTTGATACCAACTACTAATGCGGGTAAGTATATTTACCCTACTCCCGCACCGGAGCAAGATATGACACAATGTCTTTTTGTTTTTTTAAGGTGGGACCCGACCGCGTACGGACGGGCAGAAGGACAAAAATTCCCCAACTCCGGTTGAGCTGGCCTCGATGACGAGTAACTAGTCCCCACCTCTGCTGCGATGGGGTGGCGCGACTGCGGGACACTGTTCCCCGGCACCAGGCATCTATTCAGTGTAATTTTTCTTACTTGCAACCCTGTCCTCGCGGACGGAGATACACCTAAGCCGTACTCTGTCCTCGAGAATAGAGACGCAACTGAGAGATTATTTGGGTCCCTACTCGACACAAACATGTGCCAGGGAAGTATGCAGGTAAGTACAACCTATAGAGCTTGTAGTTTTCTTTTTTTTTTTTTCGAATGTGTTCACCCAATCAAAGCTGTAAAGAATCTAAGTCACAATGAGGTTACTGGATGTGGAAGTATTAAATTACTATGGAGCGAAAAGAAAAGAAGCGTAATCAGGAATACAGTACAAAGTACTTGATATAGTTTTTTTAAAATTAATTTTTGATGATTAAAACTGACTGAAACGTTTCTAGTAACCAGGTTCTCTCTCAGTCCTAAAAAAACCCTTTCCACCACTGGCTCTAGTTATACCTAGCTTTTCATTGTTTTGTCTGAACCGTTTCGGAACACTATAAAGCCAACTTTCAGAAGTGGGGTTCTGTAACCGATGTGGGTACCAGCTGCCAATGCGGGCAATTACAAAACAATTGCGCGAAACTTGAAGATCCATGCACAATTAACGACGTTGAAGCCTAAACACACCAGGTTGTGTGCAACCCTGGGTTGGTGTATTGTATCGACTCGATAAGAAGACTGTGAAGCCACATGAAAATTGTCCTCTAATTATAAAGCAAATCAGTCAACACTCAGATTGTTTCTAGAACTAGAAATTTCAGCAATCTGCAAAGAATGGCAACAAAAAGGAAATTGATGCTGAGCATCAGGAAGAGACAACTGAAGTTCCTGGGACATGCAATGAGGAAGGAGAGCCTGGAGAACCTGATACTGACTGGACAGATAGAAGGAAGGAGAGACAGAGGAAGGCAGCGGATAACATATTTGCAGGGCCTAATCAGATGGATGACGGAACGGGGGTTGCCAGGAGCAACAGGAGCAAACATACTAAGAGCCACAAGGGATAGGGAGACGTGGATAGCCATGATCGCCTACGTCCTGAAGGGACAGGGCACATAGAAGAAGAAGAAGAAGAAGAAGAAGAAGAAGAAGAAGAAGAAGAAAGCCTACACTGTACCTACTAACGTCTCTCTCTGTAATACAGCTACCTTAATAACGTAAAACACAGGCTCTCTCCCTCAGCCCTACAAAATCTTCCGTCATCCTAGGTAAGACGATAATCCGGCTTCTGATCGAGAGATTGAGGAGCATAGACTCTTTATCACTGTTGTTCCCAGCTTCAACCCTTACCCGTTGTTGTTAACTGTTAAGGTACTAGCTATGGATATCGGCTCGGAACGAGAAATCGGGGAACCGAGTTCGAATTCCAGTTGAATTCCTTGCATTCACTTACGCGCAAATACCCTTCGGAAAGATATTAATCCGTCTATTTTCCTTCCAGTTATGGGTTAAATAACAGGACAGATTAGGTTCTATAGCCTTGGCTGGCAACCAGTCTACTGCAGAAAGCAATGGCAACCTACTGCGGGATAATCTTCTGCCCAGTCAGTCATGTCTCTTTCGAGACATGATCGCCCAAGCGTGTTTCACGTATGGCACTTTAACTGACAAGCTATGGGCTAAAAGTGACCCCCTCCAACGAACTAAAATGAACATTCGATTTTTATAATAAAATTAACAGCTATATACTTTTTTCAAATAATGCAACACTACAAAAATACAAATACAATTTAATAATAATAATTACCAACAATACATTTCATGATTTTCAAACAATATACATAAAAAAAATAATTGATTTTAATAATATGGGAACCATTAATACAGAATAATAAAGAAAACAATAACAAATAACAAGATTGTAATATGAGATCCCTTAAAAAATGGAAACTGATTTATTAGGTTTATAAGTCACAAAACTTAATATACAGATATTCTCAAGAACATATGGCTAGTGGATAAAACTGTTGGTTGCATCCGGTGACTAATTTTGAGTTCAATAACTGGTTAAAACAGAGGTATAGAAAAAACCAAACATGGATACAGATGCATCTGGAAGAGGCATAAATTCAGGAAAATCGAACACTTTAACCCAGCCAACGAAATAAAGTGTTTATCTTGAAATTTGAATTTCTTTAAGAAGGTTGGAGCGTACAATATCCGAATCGTCCGGAATATGGCAACAAAGACGAGGACAACAGTCCGAACGATGTAAATGGTGTAAATAATTACAATACCTCATCTCAGAAATATAGGCAGATATTGAAGGTGAATATGGCAACAAAGATGAGGACAACAGTCCGAACAATGTAAATAGTGTAAATAATTACAATACCTCATCTCAGAAATATAGACAGATATTAAAGGCTAATATGGCAACAAAGAAGAGGACAACATTCAGAACAATGTACATAGTGTAAATAATTATAACAAATCATCTCAGAACTATAGACAGATATTAAAGGCGAATATGGCAACAAAAATGAGGACAACAATCCGAACGATTTAAATAGTGTAAATAATTGCAATACCTCATCTCAGAAATATAGACAGATATTGAAGGTGAATATGGCAACAAAGATGAGGACAACAGTCTGAACAATGTAAATAGAGTAAATAATATTCCTGTAGTTGAAAGCATAAAATTAAATATAAAATAATTTATTATAAAATAAATAGTGTAAATAATTACAATACCTCATCTCAGAAATATAGACAGATATTGAAGGTGAATATGGCAACAAAGATGAGGACAACAGTCTGAACAATGTAAATAGAATAAATAATATTCCTGTAGTTGAAAGCATAAAATTAAATAAATAATTTGATTTCAGAATTAAATAAACCAATGAGATTGATTTGCTGTTAAACAAAATCGATCAACCAACCCAAGCAATCCTTCCCCATTGGCCTCAGTCAAGCTTCTTGTTCTGCCAGAATCGCCTCCGATCAGCTGTCTTTGTTGTAGAACCAACCTCCAGAAATGGGAATATGCCGTCGATATTAATCCAAACTGCCAATGGGGGAAATTACAAAATATGGAACGTCTACTTTTCCTCAGAGATTCATGCACACTTAATGTTTTAATCATTTCACCCCAAGCAAGGTATTTTACTGCCACTGGTGCGGCGGGGGTTACATAGGAAGAAAGTGATGACAAAGAGGGACAGGTTATAGGGGATGTCAGGAAGTGGGTAAGAGAAGGATGAATGTGACCATAAAGTGAGGGATCAATTTATATATTGATTGTAATGTAGAACTGATACTCCAATTTATATCCACATAATAATAGTATAGATTTTTTTTTATAATCATATCGCCTCAAGCATAGCATTTGACTCTCCCTGTTTTGCAGGGGGTTACAGAGGAGGAAAGTGATGACAAAGAGGGACAGGTTCTAGGGGATGTCAGGAAGTGGGTAAGAGAAGGATGAGAATACTGATTAGTGTGGACGGAGAAAGGAGCGTGAGAAATGCAAGTTAGTGAGATAGGAGATTACTATTGGCTTTACATTTAAATTGTTGGAGATTGTAACTGTCGGGGAAGCAAGTAAATGGAAGGGAATTCCATAGGCGGAAAGTGCGATAATAGAAGCTGTTAGAGTAGAAGCTGCGGTTACATTTGATTGATTCCACAGTAAAAGGGTGCGATTTACTTGCTAATCTTGTAGCTCGAGTAAATTCATATATAGGGGTCACCAGTGAGTTAAGTTCTATGGAGCAGAAGCCGTGAAAGTAATTGCAGAAGAGACACACGGAAGCAACATTACGCCGGTGAGACAGAGACTGCATCTGTGCTGGCAAGTCGGGATCGATCACATTAAATATTCTCCGTTGGATTTTATCAAGGACACCGAGGTGAAGAGCAGAGGCAACCGACCAGATGTGGCAGCAGTATTCAATACACAGGCGGATGGTAGATTTATATATGTGCAAGATGGGTTAAGACGGGAAAAACTTCCTCGCCCTGCACAGTAAACCGACCTTCTTAGCAGCTTATTTAACTTTGGATTCGATATAGTTATTCCATTTGAAGTCCGCTGAGGGAGTTAACCAGAGAAGGCGCAGTGTTTTACTTTCAGGGAGGCTAGCCTGATCCATACCAATGGGGGGAGTAGGAGCGATTGTCTTTTGAAATCATGACATCACAGGCAAGGATCTATTGTTCAAAAGTGGCTGGGTGTGGTGTAGCAACCCGATAAGAAAATGATAATGTCCGACAAAGTGAAGCTAGCAGTTGTTCACCTAATACAAAGTACAAGAGTAACTTATACAATGTTTTACGGAAGTTGAGAAACGTCTGGTCTGGTCACTACCAAGATGGGTAACTATTGGAGAATATCAGGTGAAAACTTGAATATGCAGTGGGTGCAATAGATAATGTGAATTTTGAGTGAATTCTTCAAATTTTCCTTTTTACTTCCATCAAGTATAGACCAGTGCCGGACTTGGCAACGAAGGCTATTTTTTTTTTTCTCGTGAAGGGACACACCGACAGAGCTCAATCACAACTCAACACCCCCGGGCAACACAACACAAGAAAAACTTAACTTTTTATTAACCAAAAAAAGTAATTTCATTCAGTTAGGTGCCATATGTGAAACACGCTTGGGCGATCATGTCTCGAAAGAGACATGACTGATTGAACAGAAGGTTATTCCGCAGTAGGTTGCCATTGCTTTCTACGATATACTGGTTGCCAGCCAACTCTATAGAACCCAATCTCTCCTTCTATTCAACCCATAGCTGGAAGGAGAAGAGATGTATTATATTATTAAGTAGTAATTAATGGGGGATCAGTTCATTACTTCATAACAATTGAAGACCTATCCCCCACTTTATGCCCACAAGCTGCTTCAATTGAAACTATAACATTAAGTCAACAGTCAAGTGCCATACGTGATACACGCATGGGCGATCATGTCTCGAAAGAGACATGACTGATTGAACAGAAGGTTATTCCGCAGTAGGTTGCCATTGCTTTCTACGATATACTGGTTGCCAGCCAACTCTATAGAACCCAATCTCTCCTGCTATTCAACCCATAGATGGAAGGAGAAGAGATTATATTATTATTAAGTAGTAATTAATGGGAGATCAGTTTATTACTTCATAACAATATAAAACCAATCTCCCACTTTATGCCCAGTGGCAGCAGCTTTAGTTATGTTTCCATCTATTACATTCAGTCAATTAGTTAAATAACATACCTGATACACGCTTGGGCGATCATGTCTCGAAAGAGACATGACTGACTGGGCAGAAGATTATCCAGCAGTAGGTTGCCATTACTCTCTACGATAGACTGGTTGCTAACCAATACTACAGAGTCCAATCTCTCCTTCTATTCAACCCATAGCTGGAAGGAGAAGAGATGTATTATATTATTAAGTAGTAATTAATGGGGGATCAGTTCATTACTTCATAACAATTGAAGACCGATCCCCCACTTTATGCCCACAAGCTGCTTCAATTGAAACTATAACATTAAGTCAATCAGTCAAGTGCCATACGTGATACACGCATGGGCAATCATGTCTCGAAAGAGACATGCTTGACTGGGTAGAAGGTTATCCCGCAGTAGGTTGCCATTGCTTTCTGCGGTAGACTGGTTGCCAGCCAAAACTATGAAACCCAATCTGTCCTATTATTTGACCCATAACTATAAGCAATAAACGGATTAATACCTTTCCCAAGGGTATCAGTGCTTAAGTGAAAGCAGGGAATTCAACTGGAATTCGAACCCGGCTCACCGATTTCTCTTTCCGAGTCAATATCCATCGCAGCACATCGCACATGCGTCCATAAACGCTTACAGCACCTGGTATTCCCAAGCGGTGACCCATTTAAGTACTGACCAGGCTCAACGTTGCTTAATTACGGTGATCGAGAGGGAACCGGTGTATTCAACGTGATATGGCCGTAAGCCAATAAACGCTTACAGTAACTGGTATTCCCAAGCGGTCAGCCATCTAAGTACTGACCAGGCTCAACGTTGCTTAATTTCGGTGATCGAGCGAGAACCGATGTATTCAACGTGATATGGCCGTAAGCCAATAAACGCTTACAGTACCTGGTATTCCCAAGCGGTCACCCATCTAAGTATTGACCAGGCTCAACGTTGCTTAATTTCGCTGATCGAGCATGAACCGGTGTATTCAACGTAATAGGCCGTAAGCCCAGGTATTTTAAAGGCATTATGTAAAATATGAAAAATGTATACGACATGAAGACAAATGCCTGTAAATAATCTACATAAATGATCTACCAGACGAAATCAGATCCCAAGTAGGCATCTACGCAAATGACACCACCATTTACTCCCGCATTAGTAAGAAATCTGGCGAGGCGAACAAGCATAATATCGCTGCGTATCTTGAGAAGTGCCTTTACTCAGTCGTGGTAAGAAGTGGCTTGTCAATTTCAATGTTTCTAAAACGAAGCTGCTATCTATCAACATTTACAGGCAATCACTCATGGCCTCGATAAACATGGACGAAGCGAGTCTCCCAGAAAGCAACATACTGCACCTCCTCGGCCTTAACTTCTCTTCCGACCTCAAGGGGAATCATTACATTGAGTCAATAGCTAAATCCACTGCTAGAAAGTCTGGGTCACTGTGTCGGGCCAGAAGGCTTTTTTTTCCGCCTGAATCAATCTTGGACATATATAAATCAATCATCCGAGCGTGCATAGAATACTTTTGTCATATCTGGTCAGGCGCCTCTGCTTTTAATCTCAGGGTTCACGACAGGCTCCAAAGAAGAATCTGTAACGTGATTGATTCCGCCCGACCTGGTAGCTCGACTTCAGCCCCTTTCTCATCTATCTTCCCTCTATCTCTTCTGCAAATATTTTCAGGGCTTCTGCTCTGACGAATCTAGATCACTGGTGCCTTTCCAAAAGAATTTACTCGTGCAACCAGACTGGCCACAAGGTCCCACCCTTTTGCAGTTAAACCTACCAAATACAGTCGACAATTCTTCTCCAGTAGCTTCTTTTCTCGCACTTCCCGCCTGTGGAAATCCCTTTCGTATACTTGCTTTCCTGACGGCTACAACCTCCATGAATTGAAATGCAATGTCAATTCCCATCTCTTATCCACTTGACTCCAGTTCTTTCTACATCACCCCGTGTATCTTGTTCTTTTCCTTTCTTTCTACCTTCGCAACTGTCTTCACACTTGTGTTCCCATCCTTCTCTTGCCCCTTCTCTGACATCCCCTGTAACTGGTTCGTCTTCCTCTTCACTCTTCTCCTGTCTAAACTTTTACTCTTATGTGGCCCCCTACGCATCAGTGGCGGTACCACCTTGCTTGGAGCAATACGATTATAAAAGAAAAATACTTCCCGGCTGTGAAACTCCCTTTCGTATACTTGCTTTCCTGACGGCTACAACCTCCAGGAATTTAAATGCAATGTCAATTCCCTTCTCTTATCCACTTGACTCCAGTTCTTTCTACATCACTCCGTATATCTTGTTCTTTTCCTTTCTCTGTGCATTCGCAACTGTCATCACACTTGTGTTCCCATCCTTCTCTTGCCCTTTCTCTGACATCCTCTGTAACTGGTACGTCATTCTCTTCACTTTCCTCCTGCCAAAATCTTTACTCTGTTATGTAGCACCATGCGCATTAGTGTCGGTACTGCCTTGCTTGGGGTGAAACGATTAAAAAATATTATATATATCGTTTACAATGTAAAAAAGATTTTGGGAAGACATCAGTCAGTTAAGTGCCGAAAGAGAGAAGACTGACTAGGCAGAAGACTTTCCAGCCGTAGTTGACCCTTACTTTCTGCGTTAGACTGGTTGCCAACCAAGGCTATAGAACCCAATCTGTTCTGCTACTGAACACCTAGATAAATGAAGAGACAGATTAATACCTTTCTCAAAGGTATTTATGTTTAATTGAATTGAGAGATAGCAAAAGGGAAAATGTTAAGAGCAACATGGAATAAAGGTAAGTGGTAGGTCCATGATCGCCTATGTCCTGAAAGGACACGACACAGAGACGACGAGTATATATTCATACTAGCAGTATAGCCAGGCGTTGCTCGGGTGTAATGAAAGATTTAAAACTAATCCATGGTCCTGGAACTCAGACTCAGCCTAAAGAATATTTGCATGAAGTTTGTTTAGAATCGGATAAAAATTGTGGATTTGTATAAGAGACATACAGACAGATAAACAGACACACACACACAAACATCTTACCTTATATATATATATATATATATATATATATATATATATATATATATATATATATATAAATTGGATTTTCTGCGGTATTGTAAGAACTGCAACTTTGAAAGTTCTGAATATCGTTTCTTATGTTTTTGTCTATGAGTGTATCAAATTTGATTAAAATCGGATGACTCCTTCTATAACCCGATTTTTTCCATTATCGATTTTCGATATTTATCGGGGTACCTCGACATAAAACCTAGCTTGGAACACTCGCAGACGCTTATAGTACGACTGTGTAAATTTTCAAGAAAATCGGTTCAGCTGTTTCGGAGTCTATAGGTAACGGACACACACAGACGCACACACACAGACAAAGTTCCATTTATAAATAAGTTTAGATCTAGATATAAAATAAAACAAAAATTTCGATATTCAAATCCGTTGGAAAGCCATTTCTACGAAGAAATCCTCGCTTCTTCACCAACGGCGAAACAAAAATTTTATTTACTAAAATTCAAATGTATTAAAAGATTTTAACCGGTAGATGTCCCCCGCAAAAAATCATCCAAACACAGGAAAATAAAATGGGGTGGGATTAACAAATTTTTGAATGTAAGGAAGTAAGAAGGGGAGCGCAAACAGATAACCTCTGTCACATATTAGATGACATACCCCTCCCCCCATACAAGAGTCAAGAGTTTAAATGTTAAAATTTAGCCATGTCACAGGGATAAAAGTGGTAGGGGGAACGAAAAGAAAAAAAGTGGGAAGGGATGGTTGACTGAGAAGTAAGCTATGAAAAAATTTTCGCATAGAAAAAAGGGAAAACTGATGACATCAATGTTGCAAAAAGATTTTGGCTCTGTAAATAAATCGAGCTCTCCACCTTGATCAATGTAAATTTTAATGAAATTAATATTAATTAGGACTGGGATTTTGGGATTTACCTATCTGATCATTCTTTCGGATTTGAAATACAAATATATATATATATATATATATATATATATATATATGTGTGTGTGTGTGTGTGTGTGTGTGTGTGTGTGTGTGTGTGTAGCTGCATTGAGAAATTGTCATTGAAAGAGAGATCTGAATTACAAAAATACTTAACATCCTTTTGAACGCAAATGACTATATTGAATCCATTGCCAAATCTGCTGCTATGAAAGTCGGCTCCCTGTGCAGGGCACGGAAATTTTTCCCACCTGAAACTATTCTGCACATATACAAATCTACCATCCGCCCGTGTATTGAATATTGCTGCCATATCTGGTCGGGTGCCCAAGCTGCTCTCCTTGGGCTTCTTGACAAAATACAAAGGAGGATCTGTAACGTGGTTGATACTGACTTGGCAGACCGGCTGCAGCCGCTCTCACACTGGCGTGATGTAGCTTCCCTGTGCCTCTTCTACAAGTACTTTCATGGCTTCTGCTCCGATAAGCTTAGATCACTGGTGCCGCCTAAGCACGAATTTACACGAGATACTAGATTAGCAACTAGGTCCCACCCTTTTACAGTTAAACAAATAAGATGTAACCGTAAATTCTACTCCAACAGCTTCTTTTCTCGCGCTTCCCGCCTGTGGAACTCCCTTCCACAAGTCTGCTTTCTCGACAGTTACAATCTCCAGGTGTTTAAATGTAGGGTCAATAGACACCTCCTATCACACTAACTCCCAACTATTCTCACAACACTCTCATCTACCCAACCCTCATTCTCGGTATCCTCACCCGCCTATCACCCACCCTCTATATTTAATCAGCCTTTCTCCACTCTACGTAGCCCCCTGCACAGTAGTGGCAGTGACATGCCTTTCTCGGGGTGAAACGCTTATAAAAATATATATATATATATATATATATATATATATATATATGTGTGTGTGTGTGTGTGTGTGTGTGTGTGTGTAGCTGCATTGAGAAATTGTCATTGAAAGAGAGATCTGAATTACAAAAATACTTAACATCCTTTAGAACGCAAACTCCACTACAGAGAATCCAAAGATTCATCAAGGCCATAATGGTGGGTAGTCGAAGACACAGGTCGCAAATGTATTATTTCATGTAAAAGGAACCAAGCAGATCTACTGACAAGATGGCGCCCGACTGAATGGCGAGCGCAACCCCATTGTTAAGTAAAATGTCTCGCGCATGCGTATTCCCTGATGCTGGCCGTTATAGAAAAAGTGTTAGATTGATAGCGGTTCCTATTTTTTTTATTCTTATAACCTGACCTGATAAAGAACGGAAGCATCGAAGAACACAAGATAAAAGCAAATTACAGGTTGCAGGAAGGTCTGATCATATTGTGAATATGAAATGAAAATGAATAGAGGCTGTAGCAGTGATGTTGAAAGGAGAACGAGACTCCACGAGAACGAATGAGTAAAAGCACACACACACACACACACACACACACACACACACACACACACACACACACACACACACATATACACTTCCGGTCATAATTATTAGGACACCTCAGTGTTTTAAAAAATGATGTATTTCATACTATTTTTTAGTATTTATTGCTAAGTGAATAATTGTAAATGAAAAAAATAATATTTTTTTTATAATAATCGTGTAGACCCAGGCTAGGCATTTTACTGCCACTGTTGAGCAGGGGGGTTACATAGAAGGTAAGTCATGAGAAGGAGTAACAGGTTACGCGGAGTGTCAGGGAGAGTGTAGGAGAAGGATGACTATATATATATGTATATATATATATATATATATATATATATATATACTACCGGACATAATTATCAGGCCACCCCAGTGTTTTAAAAAATGATGTATTTCATACTATTTTTAGTATTAATTTGGAAGTGAATAATTGTAAATGAAAATAGAATTTTTTTTATAATAATCGTGTGGCCCCAGGCAATGCATTTTACTGCCACTGTTGTGCAGGGGGTTACATAGAAGGTAAATTACGAGAAAGAGTGACAAGTTACACGGGGTGTCAGGGAGTGCGTAGGAGAAGGATGAGAATAGTGGCGAGAATGGAGTGGACGAAGGAAGGAGCTTAAGAGAGAGAGAAAGAGAGAGAGAGAGAGAGAGAGAGAAGATGCAAGTTAGTGAAATAGGAGATGACAATTGTCTTTACATTTAAATTCTTAAACATTGTAGCTATCGGGAAAGCAAGTAAACGGAAATTAATTTCACAGGCAGGAAGTGCGAGAGAAGAAGCTGAGGGACTAGAATTTGCGTTTAGAATTTATTGGTTACTAAGTAAAAAGGTGGGACCTAATGGCTAATCTTGTGGAACGAGCAAATTTTGTATGGGGATTACCAGTGAGGTAAGTTCATCTGAGCAGAAGCCATGAAAATATTTGTAGAAAAGACACAGGGAAGCCACAATGCGCATGTGAGAAAGTGACTGCCAAGTCGCTATCGATGGCATTGCAGATTCTCCGTTGGATTTTGTCAAGGACTCCTAGGTGGATAGCAGAATTGTTCTTTTGTTAACACTGCACAATAACAGGTGCATCAAATTAATTTATAAACATTTAATAATTACCTATATTGCAGTTTCATCAATGAAAGAGAGAAGAAAAAAATAAAAAAGAAGACAAAGAAAAAGTACGGAAGAGGAACAACAGAAAAAGAAAAAGAAAAACAAAGAGAAGTAGAGTAGACCTGAATACATTCAAAAATAGTGATTCTGTTTTCATCGCGTTTCTTACAAGGTTTTTGACATGTGTTTCAGATTTCAATATAAAGTAAATATGTTTCAGATTTCGATGTAAATAAAATATGTTTATCTTCTACTGAGTTATTCAAGTAAGCCACTTACTTTGGCAATGCGCATTCACGCTGTGCCCAAATAACAATTATAATTTAGGCATACTAAATACATGAAAGAGCTTTTCCTGAATAATTTTCTTTATTTTATTTCCATTGTCTTGAATTGTCGTAGTAAAAGTTAAAGGGCGTATTTTTTATCATAAATAGTTGGGATTAAAATGGCGTATTTTTAAACATAAATGATTGCGAATAAAATCGTGTATTTTTTAATCATAAACGGTTGTGCTTAAAATGGTGCATATTTTTATTCTAAATGGTTGTGATTAAAATGGTTTATTTTTTATCATAAATAATTGTGATTAAATGGCGTTATCTAAATCTAAACATATTTATAAATGGAACTTTGTCTCTGTGTGTGCGTGTCTGTGTGTGTGTGTGTGTGTGTCCGTTACCTATAGACTCCGAAACGGGTGAACCGATTTTCTTGAAAATTTACATAGTTGTGCTATAAGCGTCTGCGAGTGTTCTTCGCTAGGTTTTGTGTCAAGGTACACCTGAGAAATATCGAAAATCGATAATGGAAAAAATCGGGTTATAGAAGGAGTAGGTCCGATTTTAATCAAATTTGATACACTCATAGACAAAGGCATAAGAAACGATATTCAGATGTTTCAAGGTTGCAGTTCTTATAATAGTGCAGAAAATCAATAATATATATATATATATATATATATATATATATATATAAAAAAGGCAAGATGTTTGTGTGTGTGTCTGTTTATCTGCCTGTATGTCTGTATTTTTTCAGCCATTTTATTTTAGTTTTTACTTCGGACTTGGCTCTAAGTAGGTATAATTGTAGTTCTTAGTCTCAGCCATGATACCATTTACTCAGAGGACTTATTTAGCCTTCAAAGTTCATTTTATGACGAAAAAATTGTTTGATATCGATAGCAGGAAATCAAAATTTGACTTACATCCATTCATTTTTCTTTCAATCTACGGTTTCGCTTTAACTGGAAACAGCTATTGCTTTTTAGTCTTTTGTGCCAACGTCTAAAGAGTCTGAGCTCCAGGACCATGGATTAGTTTTAAAGCTTTCATTACACCCGTGCAACGCCGGGCTATACTGCTAGTTTTTTTTTATCATAAATGATTCTGATTGAAATAGCGTACCTATTATCATAAATGGTTGTGATTGAAATAGCGTATTTTTATTATGAATTGCGCTGATTAAAATGGCGTTATTTTTTGTTATAAGTAGTTGTGTTTAACATAGCGTATTTTTTATAATAAAAACGGTGATTAAAATGGCGAATTTTTCATTTTCTGATTTGTATCTGTTCTCTCTAAAGAGTTAGAAAGGCAAAGCACCGATCTCTTTTCCTTACCAGTATTTAATTCTATTCGGAATAGTAATCGATGTAAAATATCGACTGACTAGAAAAGCAATAAAGATTTTGGTAAACACAGAAGAGACTTTCTTGTGCTAATGATGCCGCTTAGGAATTTATCATTAAACTAATAATTTCTGATGTTGCATAAAAGCAGTTCAAGCCCAAGAACTTTTCGATATTATCCTTGGGTCAAACAAAATATTAGGTAAACATTTCGTAACCTTGACAATCGAAGAGAAAAAGGATTTGCGTGCTGAGGAGAAAGATACCCGACGGTCACGTCTTGTTGAAACAGTCGAAGGTTAAAGGGCGTAACTCGAATCCCTGTGAAAAAGCACTGGAGATATACCACCGTGTAAAAACAACGAAATACGAATTGAGACGTATCAAAGATACTGGAAGAAAGAACTCGATATTGATACCCAAATATCTTAGAATTACAGTACTGTGCAAAAATATAAGGATAAGAACTATTTTATCTTTTATGAGGCATCAAAATAAAGTTTAAAATAACCCCTGTCCTAAAACTTTTGCCCACTAGAAGTAGTGCGCAAAAGTATTAGGACAGGGGTGATTTTCCGAAAAACCTCATTAAAATTAAAATACAGGGTGAAAAGCCAAGTAAACTGCTAATAAATATTGATTATTTAAAACTAGATGTAAAAGAAATGTATTAAAAAGAAGTTATATTTATTTTTTCCTATTTTCTATTAAAAAAGGTATTTTGAAACTACTCATTATTCTATTATCCTTGGATATAGATGACTTTTTTTAATTCCTCCCTCTCGAGTTGATAAATTTAATGTTACGTCAATACTCATCTATTAACAACTGAACTCTAGTTCTTTCCCCACCCTGTATATCCTTTCCTTTCTCTCCATCTTTGAAACTGTCATCACACCAGTATTCCCATCCTTCCATTGCTCCTTTCTAACTGGTTCGTCTTCCTCTTCACTCTCTTCTAATTAATCTTTTTACACTTATGTAGCCCCCTGCACATCAGTGGCATTACTGCCTTGTTCGGGGTGATATGATTAAAAAAAAAGAAGCTTCGCCAGACACACTTTGGGAACAAATACAAGCTGCTTGGCAGGAGATACCGTTAGATACATTGAAGAAGCTTTTGATGTTAGTGCCTGACAGAATGAAGGCTGTGATCAAAACAAAAGGATATTATACTAAATATTAAGTTTATTTTGTAACAAGTATTTTTTCTTGTTCAAGCATTTGTTGATTAAATCAAATAAAATTACTTTAATTAAATTGTTTATTTTGTGTCAATATGCCTCATAAAATATAAAATGGTTCCTGTCCTAAAACTTTTGCACAGTACTGCATATATATGTTTTATATTCAGGTATCACTCTTTTATTGACTCCCCGCTCACATCTATCTATCTATCTATCTATCTATCTATCTATCTATCTATCTATCTGTCATATATATGGCAAGAGATAGCATTAGATACATTGAAGAAGCTTGTGATGTCAATGCCTGAGAGAATGAAGGCTGTGATCAAAGCAAAAGGCTATTATACTAAATATCAAATTTATTTTGTAACAAGTAGTTTTGTAAAAGCAATTGTTGAATAAAAAATTTAATTACTTTAATTAAGTAGTTTATTTTCTGTCAATATGCCTTATAAAAGACTAGCAGTATAACCCAGCGTTGCTCGGGTGTAATGAAAGCTTTAAAATTAATCCATGGTCCTGGAGCTCAGACACTTTGGACGTTGGCATGAAAGACTAAAATGCAATAGTTGTTTCCTGTTAAAGCGAAAACGGTAGACTGAAAGAAAAATGAATGGATGTAAGTCAAATTTTGATTTCCTGGTATCGATATCAAATTTTCTGCACTATTGTAAGAACTGCGACCTTGAAACTTCTGAATATCGTTTCTCATGTCTTTGTCTATGAGTGTATCAAATTTGATAAAAAAATCGAACCACTCCTTCTATAACCCGATTTTTTCGATTATCGGTTTTTGATATTTATAAGTGAATGCAAAGAATTCAACTGGAATTCGAACTCTTCACCTCGATTTGTCGTTCCGATAGCAGACACGGAAAGGAAACTATAAAACACTTATAGAAGGTAGTGAAGAAAAGCGAGATGAAAGGTTTGGCCTTGAGTCAAACAAAGGATTAGGCAAACAATTTGTAAACTTTTCACTTGCGTAGAGAAAACGGATTTCTCAGAAAGGGCAATAACAATGCAGAAAGACGGAAAACTGTGGTGTATAGATTACGCAGACGTGTTCGATAAAGTAGGTCACAAAAATCATTAGTAACTCTGAAATATCTTAGGATACTCGAATAATCAAGAAACTATATGGAGTCCTTGATTGAATGAATAGTGGAGCAGGGATTTAGGAGAGACGGGAGAAAAACAAATGTACTTAAAAGCTATAAAAAACCAGAAATTGTTGAAGAGACATGATATCAAACACCCAGAAGGGATACCCACACACAGAATAAGAAAGAGAGGGAGAAGGAAAAGGGGAAAATTGTTATTATTATTATTATTATTATTGATTTTGTTGTCGCATTTTATAATTAAAAAATCGGATTTCTCCTGGGAATTTACACAGTGCCAGTCATTAGTGCCATACGTGATATACGCTTGGGCGATCATGTCTCGAAAAAGACATGACCGGCTGACAAAAGGTTTTTTACCGCAGTTGGTTGCAATTACATTCTGCGGTAAACTGGTTGCCAACCAAGGCTATAGAACCCAATCTGTCCTATTTTTTAACCCATAACTGGAGTGAAGAGATGGATTAATACCTTTCCCAAGGGTAATTGTGCAAAGAATTCAATTGGAATTCGAAATCGGCTCCCCGATTTGTCGTTCCTAGTCGATATCCACTGCGCCGTCCTAGAATTTTTAGCTGTCCAGTTAAAGCAAAACGGTAGACAGAAAGAAAAATGAATGGATGTAAGTCAAATTTTGATTTCCTGCTATCGATATCAAACAATTTTTTCGTCATAAAATGAACTTTGAAGGCTAAATAAGTCCTCTGAGTAAATGGTATCATGGCTGAGACTAAGAACTACAATTATACCTACTTAGAGCCAAACCCGAAGCAAAAACTAAAATAAAAGGGCTGAAAAAAATACAGACATAGAGACAGATAAACAGACACACACACAAACATCTTACCTTTTATATATATATATATATATATATACATTATCGATTTAATGTACTAAAAATTGAAGAGTATTGAACTCTTACACGATATCACTTCTCCTCTAAGCTGGACAATCTCCTCAAATAATAATAAGAGATTTGAAGCAACAGAAATCTGGTTCTAATGAAGGATTCAGAGAATACCATCAAATGAATATGTTGATAAAATGCAAACAACAAAGAAACTTATAATTAATACCAGAAAGAGACAGTTGAGATTTTTAGGAAACATAAGAAGGAAGGCTTGGAAAATCTGATACACACAAGACGGAATGAATGCAAAAGAAACAGAGGAAAATAACGCGTGTCATATTTAGTGAGCCTAATTGGAAAACGGAACAAAGTTTGGGAGAAATAACAAAAAAGACAAAATTTATTAAGTGCTACAAGAGACCGGAAATCGTGAAGAGCCATGATCGTGTACATCCCGAGGGGACATGGTACATAAAGAAAAATTTATTATTGAAAAGAAAACGCCTCCTTGAGGAGAAGCCCATCAGTAAATAATTTTTTATCTCTATAAATTTGTTAACGGAGGCAAAAAAACATTGGTTGATGATTAAATGACATATTTTTATGATTTTGCGAAGGAAAGGTGAATATAATTTTGTTTTTGAGTTAAATGTGTTTTAATAAGGTTAGACATTTCTTTACAGAAACATTTGTGTAAGAAGATTTTGTATGTAAACTTGTCGTATTTGTTTTTAAAGTCCAAAAAGTGGTCCTTGAAAAATATTTTGGGACAAAATAATTCTTATAGCAAATACGCAGGCGATTCTTTAGTAAGATATTAAAAAAAACATATAACCCAATCATGTCAGTAAATAAAATCAAACCCACAATAGACTTTACATTTGAATCTGAGTCCATGAATACTTAAAATTTCGTTGTAAATAAAGTGTACAGAGCTGTCATGTTGGTTGTTTTGTTTTTATGGCATATCAACCTCAGCGGGTCATTTATTGCCAACTAAATTTTTTATTTATTTATTGCTGGTAATACCTTTTTTTTTTTCCAGCAATCTGTTTTTTTATAAGTTTTGTGTCTAGTAATACTTTTTTCTTTTCGAGTATCAAGATTCATTGGGATTTATTTTTAAGGACAGGGTTCTCAAGTTCTACCCTGTTATTTAACCCATAACTGGAGGGAAGGTTGGTTGGTTGATTGTTTTGTTTTTATGGCATATCAACCTCGGTGGGTCATTTGTTGCCAACTAAATTTTATTTATTTATTTCTGATAATACCTTTTTCTTTCAACAATTTATTGTTGTTTTTATATCAATTTTGTGACTCGTAATACTTTTGTTTTTCAAGTATCAAGATTCATTGGGATTTGTTTTTAAGGGCAGGGTTCCCAAGTCCTACCCTGTTATTTCACCCATAACTGGAGGGAAGGGACGAATTAATACCTTTCCCAAGGGTACCAGTGCTTAAGTGAATGCAGGGTATTCAACAGGAATTTGAATTCGGCTCATGAATTTCTCTTTCCGAGCTGATATCCACTGCACCACAACGCACATCCGTCGCTAAACGCTTACAGCACCTGGTATTCCAAAGCGGTCACCCATCAAAGTACTGACAAGGCTCAACGTTGCTTAATTTCGGGGACTGAGCAAGAACCGGTGTATTCAACGTGATATGACCGTAAGCACGCACATCCGTCACTAAACGCTTACGGCACCTGGTATTCTCAAGCGGTCACCCATCTAAGTACTGACCAGGCTCAACTTCGGTGATAGAGCGAGAACCGGTGTATTCAACGTGATATGACCGTAAGCACGCACATCCGTCACTAACCGCTTACAGCACCTGGTATTCTCAAGCGGTCACCCATCT
This sequence comes from Ascarosepion bandense, assembly GCA_037127315.1. Lineage (NCBI taxonomy): Eukaryota > Metazoa > Mollusca > Cephalopoda > Sepiida > Sepiidae > Ascarosepion > Ascarosepion bandense. The sequence goes on along the minus strand of JBBBDQ010002135.1, from coordinate 350,613 downwards.
AAGTACTGACCAGGCTCAACTTCGGTGATAGAGCGAGAACCGGTGTATTCAACGTGATATGACCGTAAGCACGCACATCCGTCACTAACCGCTTACAGCACCTGGTATTCTCAAGCGGTCACCCATCTAAGTACTGACCAGGCTCAACTTCGGTGATAGAGCGAGAACCGGTGTATTCAACGTGATATGGCTGTAAGCCGGAGCTGTTATGTGATATCAGTTCACTTGTATGGTAGCAAATGCTAACCAATCTCTTCAAAGACTTGAGGCAGCAGAATTCTGGTTCTACAGAAGGATGACGTGAATACCACGGAAAGGACACGTAAACAACGACGCAATTAACATCTGATAGTGACACTTGAAATTTTTAGGTGAAATACTGAGGAAAAAAGGCATAGAGAATCTGATACTCACAAAATTGAGTGAAGTCAAGAGTGAGAGAGGTAAATTAGTGAGCTGGACTAAATTGATATTGGAACAAAATTTAGAAGAGATAACAAAAAGACAAATTTCTTTAAGATCTACAAAGAACAGGAAAATGTGGAGAGCTGTGGTCGCCACTGTCCTGAAATAACTTAGCACATAAAAGAAAAATGTTCCTGTGCAAATAGATGCAAGAACAGGGCGTAGAGAGATAAGAAAAAACATATTTTACAAGGGCAAGAAGCTGTGGAGAGCCTTAACCGTCTGCCAACGAGACGTGGAATGCAGTTGTGTAAATGTTTGACAGAATAGTTATTAGGTGAGACAGCAAAACCAGATTTTACTATAATGGATAGAAGTTGTGGAGAACCATGTTCGCGTAAAGAAGACGGCATATAAAGGAGTAAAATCCGAGCTTTTAAAATGTCGTTGGCAGTTGATGTTAGTGGAGGTTAGATCTTGCTTGGGGCAAAATGATTTTAAAAACGCAAAAAGGCACATTCTATTAATTAAAAATATGTAAGACATAAATATATCCCAAACTAAAATAATATAAATATTAATTACATTATTTAATAGTTAAATGTGACTGGCACTTCTACTTGAATAGTTTCTTTTCTCACAGTTCGTACCTGTGGAAAGATTTCTTTTCTCTTGCTTTCCTGATAGCTACAATCTCCAAAAATCTAAATTCAACATCAAGTGCCATCTTCTATCTTCTTGAATGTCTTTAATGTTTTATCCTTTCTTCGACACCCAATACTGCGCAATTCCTGTCTGTGGAACTCCTTTGCTTCCCTGATAGATATAATCTCCAAAAACTTAATGCAACGTCAAGTGACTTCTTCTATCTTCTTGAATCACATTCATCTTTTATCCTTTCTTTGATACCCTAATAATCTGGTTGTTCTCTCGCTGTTATCATCTGCGCAATTCCCGTCTGTGGAACTCCTTTGCTTCCCTAATAGGTTTAATCTCCAAAAACTTAATGCAACGTCAAGTGACTTCTTCTATCTTCTTGAATCACATTCATCTTTTATCCTTTTTTGATGCCCCAATACTCTGGATGTTCTCTCGCTGTTATCATCTGCGCAATTCCCGTCTGTGGAACTTCTTTGTTTCCCTGATAGGTTTAATCTCCAAAAACTTAATGCAACGTCAAGTGACTTCTTCTATCTTCTTGAATCACATTCATCTTTTATCCTTTTTTCGATGCCCCAATACTCTGGATGTTCTCTCGCTATTATCATCTGCGCAATTCCCGTCTGTGGAACTCCTTTGCTTCCCTGATATATACCATCTCAAAAAATTTAAATGCAAAGTCAATTGCCATATTCTATCTTCTTGAATCACATTCATCTTTTATCCTTTCTTTGATACCCCAATACTCTGGTTGTTATCTCGCTGTTATCATCTACGCAATTCCTGTCTGTGGAACTCCTTTGTTTCGCTGATAGCTACAATCTTTAAAAAATTTAAATACAACGTTAACTGCCGTCTTCTATCTTCTTGCAACCCGTTCATCTTTTATCCTTTCTTTGATACCCCAATACTCTGGTTGTTCTCTCGCTGTTATCATCTACGCAATTCCCGTCTGTGGAACTCCTTTCCTCTGATTAGTACCCAGTTTTTTCTCTCACTGTAACCTTCCGCGAACTCGTGGTGGTTCCGCCTTGCTTGGTTAAAAATAAAAGTTCCTTTTTTTTCTTACGCCTTCTTCGTTAAAAGCACGTCTCTATTGTTCTGGTTATGTTTTCTTTTCTAAAGAGATTTTCCATTATTTCCTGCATGATTATTATTATTTTTTTTTAATCATCTCACCCCAAGCAAGGCATTCCACTGCCACTATTGCGCATGGGGGTTACATAGGGGAAGGTAAAGAGAAGGAGTGGTTAGACATAGGGAATGTCAGGAGGAAGGTGACAGATGTGTAAGGATAGCGAGGATGAGGATTTGGGCAGATGGGAAGAGTGTTTGATAGAATGGGAGCAGGTTAGTGTGTTAGGAGGTGTCTATTGACCTTACATTTAAACTCCTGGAGATTGTAGCCGTCGGGGAAGCAATCGTTTGGAAGAGAATTCCACAGTCGGGAAGTGCGAGGAAAGAAACTGTTGGAGTAGACGTTACGGCTGCATTTTATCGGTTTCACTGTAAAAAGGTGGGATCTAGTTGCTAATCTAGTATCTCGTTCAAATCCGTATTTAGGGGGCACCATTGATCTAAGTTCATCGGAGCAGAAGCCGTGAAAATATTTATAGAAGAGACACAGAGAAGCCACGTCGCGCCGGTGGGAGAGAGACTGCAGGCGGTCTGCCAAGTCGGTATCTATCACATTAGAGACCCTCCTCTGAACCTTACCGAGAAGCCCGAGGAGAACAGCAGAGGCACCCGATCAGATATGGCAGCAGTATTCAATGCACGGGCGGATGGTAGATTTATAAATGTGCAGGATAGATTTAGACGGAAAAAACTTCCGGGCCCTACACAGAGAACCGACTTTCATAGTAGCGGATTTAGCAATGGATTCGATATAGTCATTCCATTTCAGGTCCGCTGAAAGTGTGAGACCAAGGAGGTGTAGTGTTTTACTCTCTGGGAGGCAAGCTTGGTCCATGCTAATGGGAGGTAGGTGAGATTGTCGATGATGATTAATTGAGAGTAGCTTCGTTTTAAAAGCATTAAAATTTACTAGCCATTTCTTACCCCAGTCCAATATGGATTGGAGGTCTTTTTCAATCTCGGCTGCGAGGTTAGCTTTGACGCCTACACCAGATTTTTGTAGGAGGCGAGAGTAAACTGTGGTGTCATCGGCGTACAAACCTATTTGGATTATATTGTAGTAAACAAAACAAAACAAAACCAAGATCTACATTTAAAAATTCAAATGCTAAGCACTGACTCATCGATTTTGTTAGAAATAACCGTATTTACTCGAATTAAGAAAAACCTTGCTAAGCACACATGAAAAAACGAATCCAAAACAAAACTCGTGAAATTTCACACCTTGATGCGAAATATTTTTTTCCAACAGAAAACTAGGAAACGTCTAAAAACAAAATTCAAATAATCTTCAATTATCACTAACAAATTGTTTTACCGAGCCTTTTAGCGAGCCGATGCGAAATTTCTTCGTCGACAAAGGGAAAGGCCAGAATCACACCCGTGAGTGAATTCTCAAATGACGTTTTCCAGCCCCACAAACGAAATAAAAGACGCTGCAAAATCGACTGTCGCCAGAGAGAAGATGACGAGCGTAATTAACACATCCCTTGACAAACCTCAAGCGATCGTTATTATTATTATTATCTCTATCTTTCTCCTTCACCTCTTTATTCTCACGGATTTCCCGTCTGCCTTTCTTATACTTGGTAACCGAACGGAAACCTTATCCCTCTAAGTATAGGCTAAACAGCAGCGCGAGATCACCTCACTTTAATTTCCTGCGACAGCCAGCCTAGAAGAAGGAAATGTCTACATTCCTAAACCAGTTAGAAAAAATCTGGAGACCGGAAATCTCTCTTACCTAGACACACTCCTGCGGTGTTATAGCTGTAGAAAAATGGTTGCCGCTCCGATCATATCGGAGTTGTGCTTCTTCTTCTATGTTCCTTGTCGTTTCAGAACGTAGGTGATTATGGTCTTCCACGTCTTCCTATCTTTGGTGGCTCTTGGCACGCTTTCTCCTGTAACACCATGCAACCTCCGTTCTGTCATACACCTGCTCAGGTCCTTCAAATATGTTATCCGCTGCTTTCCTCTGTCTCTTTTCCCCATTATCTGGCCCGTTAATATCAGGTTCTCCAAGCCCTCCTTCCTCATTAAATGTCACAGAAACTTCAGTTGTCACTTACTGATGCTCAATATTAATTTATATTTCGTTTCTATTCTTTCTAAAACCACATCATTGCTCACATTCTCGATCCATGATATCCACAGTATCCTTCTGTAGAGCCACATTTCAGTTGCTTCAAGTTTTTCCTTTATTTTTCAAACACGCGTTCAGCAATCTTCTCTTTCTTTCTAACTCTATTTTCCTATATTTTAATACTTTACTCATTTTCTTGAAGGCATAATTTGCCATTCCTCTGAGATTTTTGTTCTGTAGCTGCTCTTTCTTAGTTTCCTCATTCTTCCTGTTTCTCGTGAAAAAAATTCATTGCTAAAATGTTCTGTCATCGATAGAACGACGTCTCTGTCAATTCAAGTCCCTCCTTCATCTGCGAAGAATTTTAATATCACCTGCTACCATCTCGAAGAATAGACGCAGTTGAATAATGAAGGGAGATAACTACGTCCTGTGGCATGTTTCAAATTGCGTGTGAAGCGCATGTGCGATTATTCATCGCTTTTAATTAAAGCAGCATAAATGACGACGACAAAGCGCTTAGCTATGTATTCCTGTCTTGAGGCACTAACAACACAAACTCTTATTTTGTCTCATGATATGATTTTGATTCTAAAAAATGGTTGGGTTAACTGCAGTCTGTTTATTTTAATAGTTTACGATTATAAGGATTTATTTTTTATCATAAATAATTGTAATTAAAATGGCGTATTATTATCATCAACAGTTGTGATTAAAATGGCGTATTTTTATCATAAATTGTTGTGATTAAAATGGCGTACTTTTCATGATAAATGGTTGTGATTAAAATGGCGTATATTTTATCATGAGTGGCTGTGATTAAAATGGCGTATTTTTATCATAAATGGTTGTGATTAAAATGGCGTATTTTTTATCATAAGTGTTTGTGATTAAAATGTCGTATTTTTTATTATAAATGGTTGTGATTAAAATGGCGTATTTTTATCATAATATTCAAATGGTATTCGACTCACAACTTATTAGGTCAAGTCACAGGAACAAACTAACGTCTATATCCACTGGACCATGTGTTTTTAAGGGTTAGAGGGAGATAACCCGTTATTTCCAAAAGAGGCACTAAGCAAGAAATGGAGTTCATATACACCAGTGATTGTAATAAAGGGTTCGGTCCGAAATCTCCAAGTACCTGAAGAAAGCCGGTGTATACAAAGGCTGAAACGTCGTACAGATGGCAACAAAGATGAGAACAATAGTAAAAACTGTAAATACTACCTTATCTCAGAAATAGAGACAAATGCATTGGACATTGTTATGATAATCTCTTGACAATATAAGGAAAATAAAATACAATTCGACATTCTGCAAATGAGAACCCGATTTCTAGTTTGATGTAGGACGGTGATCAGTAGCGTTGTTTAAAAAATAATAATCCAAAGAAAATGGAACTAAAAGTATGTAATCGTTGACTGTTTTCTATATTCTTTTACCACTCAAATCTACACCAGCACTTACCATGTACTCAGTTGATCAAATCATTTCCTACGTGTCTTCTTTTACTAATGTTAAATTACCGAAAAATGAATGACGCGTCTCTTGATCACGCATTCCATGATTAATTTCAGCCTACAAATGAAGGCAAAGAAAAAGAAGAAATAAAGAAATAAAATAAGTGGGGATAAAAGAAAAGGAAAGGAAAGGAAAGAAAAAAGAAAGAAAAGGAAAAGAAAAGGAAAGAAGAAAGAAAGAAAAGTAAAAGAAGAAAAATGAAAGAAAGCAATGGAAAAGAAAAGAAAAAAGACAGAACCAAAAGAAACAAAAAAATTTAAAGAAAAAAAGAAAAAGAAAAATTCAAATGAAGAAAAGAAAGAAAAAGGAACAAATGCAGGAAATAATAAGAAAAACAAGAAAAGGTGAATGAAGAAGCGCTAAAGTGAAAGAAAAAGAAAAAAAAAGAAAAAAAGAAAAGAAAAATGCAAAAGAAAAAAAGGAAGAAGAGGAAAAGAAAAACGCAAAAGGAAAAAGAAAGAAGAGGAAGAAAATAAATACGATAAAATGAAAACGATAAATAGAAGAAGAAACAGAAAGGAAAATGAAAAAGAAAAAAGAAAGCAGAAGAAACAAAACGAAAAAAAAAGAAACTATATCGAAAGATAAAATAAAAAAGAAAAAAAAGAACAAAATCAAAAAATAAAAGAAAAAATCAAAATTAAGAACAAAATTAAATGAAAAAGAAAAAGAAAAGCAAAAACAAAGAAATAAAAAATGAATAAAAGAAAGACAAAGGAAGATTTAAAAAACCAACAAAATCATAAAAATAAAATGAAAAATCGAAAAAACTATTATTAAAAAAATACTATAATAGGAGGCTACAAAAAAAAGAAAGAATAGAAAAAAAGAAAAAAGAAAAGAAAGACAGAAAACTATATCGAAAATGTAAACACAGTCTTTCAAAGAGCAAAAAAAGAGAAAAAAAATGAGAATATTAGCACAGAGAAAGAAAGCAACAAATGCAGCGAGATACAGAAGCTGGCGAGACAAATACGAGATGTCCAACGAGAATGAACGAGAAAGAAAACAAGATTATGACAATGTAAAGAAATGAATGATTAATTATAATGAAACATTGTCGGCTTTAGAAATTGCCACTATACTTTATTTGGATAAATAAAATGAAGTTTATAAACGCATTCATTTCTACTTTGGATCTATTACATAATGCCATCGAATTTTTCGTTGGATACCATTAGACATTCCGATGTAAGATTACTTAAGCTAATTTTGGTATATAACATTAAATTCATTAATATAATAACTGCTGCCTTTTGTATTCGAATCCTTAAATAATACCATCGTTGTTTTTTGTACTGTTCGAAAAAAAGAAAGGAAAAGAACGAAACGAAGAAAAAAATATATTGAAATATGAAAGAAAAATACATGATAAATATGAAAAAAAAATAGTTAAAGGAAAGAAAAAAGGAAGGAAAAAATAAAAAATAAAATAAAATAAAAAAGGAAAGAAAAACAAAGAGAAAAACGGAAAGTGATACTATCGACTCAATGGAGGCTTTCAACGAGAAATAAAGGGATATAACGAATGAAGAAAGCAATAAAAGCAGAGAAAGGGAGGGATGCAGAAAAAAAGGGGAGAGAAAGAGTGGGAGAGAGAAAGTGGCGAGTTGCAAACGAGATATCAAACGAGAAAGAACGAGAAAAAAAGAGAATGTAACAATGGAAGAAAAAGAAATTAATATAAAAGAAATGCAAAGGAAGACATATAGAGAAAGACCAACGATAAACGAGATATCAAACGAGAAAGAACGAGAAAAAAGAGAATGTAACAATTAAAAGAAAGAGAAATGAATATAAAGAAATGCAAATGAAGACATACAGAGAGAGACCAACGACAAACGAGATATCAAACGAGAAAGAACGAGAAAAAAAAAAGAGAATATAACAATGGATGAAAAAGAAATAAATATAAAGAAATGCAAAGGAAAGACATATAGAGAGAGACCGACGACAAACGAGAGTTTCAGCAAGAAAGAACGAGAAAAAAATACGAGAACTTGAGAGTCTGGAACATGTCCAGGTGATTAAAGAGCAAGAAATAAGAAGTTGCGACACGAAACAGACCCGTTCGTCGGATCGTACAGAAAGAATGAGACGTCAACCTTGGGAATCAGGGACACGAATGAAAAGGAGACGCAAGGAAAATGGAGCATCACAATAGCCAAGGCTGCTTAACATATCCTTATTTGAGTTAAGTATTTTCTGAACATGAATGGCGCAACGAAAGAAAACGACAGGCGCCGAGGTAGGAGGTGGTGGCGGAAATGAAACCGGGTGGGACGGAGGCGATGGAATAGCGATAATGAGAGTCGCTTTGTGAGTTATTTATACTCGCAGTTATGAGAGTTTGATGAATAAAGAGACGGCAGTCAGCATGCAATGCACAAGTGGGTTCAGACAAGCGGATATCTCATCTTTTCTCTATCACAATCTCCCTTTGTTTCTTTTTTTATTTCTTTCTCTCTCAGTCTGTTAGTATCTATCTATCTATCTATCTATCTATCTATCTATCTATCTATCTATCACAGCCTGTTCATATCTATCTATCTATCTATCTATCTATCACAGCCTGTTCTATCTATCTATCTATCTATCTATCTATCTATCTATCTATCTATCTATCTATCTATCTATCTATCTATCACAGCCTGTTCATATCTATCTATCTATCTATCTATCTATCTATCTATCTATCTATCTATCTATCTATCACAGCCTGTTCATATCTATCTATCTATCTATCTATCTATCTATCTATCTATCTATCTATCAAGTCTGTTAATATCTATCTATCTATCTATCTATCACAGCCTGTTCATATCTATCTATCTATCTATCTATCTATCTATCTATCTATCTATCACAGTCTGTTAATATCTATCTATCTATCTATCTATCTATCTATCTATCTATCAAGCCTGTTAATATCTATCTATCTATCTATCTATCTATCTATCTATCTATCTATCTATCTATCTATCACAGTCTGTTAATATCTATCTATCTATCTATCTATCTATCTATCTATCTATCTATCACAGACTGTTAACATCTATCTATCTATCTATCTATCTATCTATCTATCTATCTATCTATCACAAGACTGTTAATATCTATCTGAAATCACGTTACCGTCTAATATACACTTAAACAGACAAGCGTTTCTACATAATCACACACGTAATTTATAACATATTTTACCATCCTTAATATTCAACGCACAAACATTTAAAAATTATCCATTTCTTTAATACATGTGAAATATATCTGACCAATCAGAACTGACACCAAACCATAGTATTCCAGTATACTGCCTGTTTTTTCGATATTTTTTTCTCTCTTGGACTTGAAAGTTTTAATAAAAATGAAACATGTTAGATTGAAATAAGAGTCCTATTTGTTCTTTGTTCATTATTCTATCATCTTGTCGGATCTTCATATATTCAACTCATATATATATATATATATATATATATATATATATATATATATATATATATATACATATATATATATATATATATAATACAGGTTTCATTGAATAATATAAACAAGTTCTGTCTATTTATTTTGTGTAAGATCCGTTCGTATGATCTGATTAGCTTGATAGTGTTGTCATGGAAAGACGACAAGAAATCGCAATAATTGTTGATTTTTTTATCAGGTCTGAGCTTTCGGCTTACATAAGCCATTATCAAAGGACGAACATTTAATGTTCAGTGAACATAGAACATTTAAATTATTTTTAACAGAGTGGAGTTATACAGAGAAAATTAGACAGGTCCATCTTTTGTGTCGCACATGGCTGTAGGCCGAGAAGGAATAGTGGTAGTGGGTTTTTTGTTCAATTGAGTGTATAGTGGCATGAGGGGTTGGTCTGGGAACTGCTGCTACTATGGTGTAGGGGGTAAGTATAATAACTATGACCCCCTCCCGTCGATTATAGGCATTGATGTATGTTAGTAGAGGTGTCGAAGTTTATTTTTTTTTAGGATAGGTTTAAACTGTCTGATGTAGATAGCTTCTAGAATTTTAAGTTTTTGTTTATTATTTTCTTGTCTAAGTATATGCGTATTTTCAACAAGTGTTTTCCTAAGAAGTGTGTGTTGATAGCCATGGTGTTTTAAATGTCGGAATATGTTAGAATTTTCATTTAAGTGCAATGTAAGTCTCCACGAAAGCGAGTTAGTAGTATGTCCAATGTAGGTATTTAGTTTGTTAGAGATACATTCTCGAAAGGGGCATTTAAATTTATACACTACATTGTTTTTTTTGCAAATCGCTAACGTTGGGGGAGGAGTCGTTGCAACACAAAAAATGGACCTGTCTAATTTTCTCTGTATAACTCCACTCTGTTAAAAATAATTTAAATGTTCTATGTTCACTGAACATTAAATGTTCATCCTTTGATAATGGCTTATGTAAGCCGAAAGCTCAGACCTGATAAAAAATTCAACAATTATTGCGATTTCTTGTCGTCTTTCCATGACAACACTATCAAGCTAATCAGATCATACGAACGGATGTTACACAAAATAAATAGACAGAATTTGTCTATATTATTCAATGAAACCTGTATTAATGAAAAAATGCTGCCAAAATACACACAATATATATATATATATATATATATATATATATATATATACTAGCAGTATAGACCGGCGTTACTCGGGTGTAATGAAAGCTTCAAAAACTAATCCATGGTCCTGGAGCTCAGACCCTTTGGACATTGGCACGAAAGTCTAAAAAGCAATAGATGTTTCCAGTTAAAGCGAAACCGTAGACTGAAAGAAAAATGAATGGTTGTAAGTCAAATTTTGATTTCCTGGTATCGATAGCAAATAAGTTTTTTTCGTCGTAAACTGAATTTTTAAGGCTAAAAAAAGTCCTCTTAGTAAATGGTATCATGGCTGAGACTAAGAACTACAATTATACCTACTTAGAGCCAAACCTGAAGCAAAAACTAAAATAAAAGGCCTGAAAAAATACAGACATACAAGCAGATAAATAGACGCACACACACACAAACAAACATCTTGCCTTTTATATATATTATCGATTTTCCGCACTATTGTAAGAACTGCAATCTTAATACTTCTGAATATCGTTTCTTATGTCTTTGTCTATGAGTGTATCAAATTTGATTAAAATCAGACCACTCCTTCTATAACACGATTTTTTCGATTATCGATATTTATCGGGGGTACCTCGACACAAAGCATAGCTAAGAACACTCGCAGACGCTTATAGTACAACTGTTTAAATTTTCAAGAAAATCGGTTCAGCCGTTTCGGAGTCTATAGGTAACAGACACGCACACACACACGCACACACACACAGAGAGACACCCCCCCACACACACATACACACACAAACACAAAGTTCCATTCATAAATAAGTTTAGATGAATATACTTGTAGTAAAACTGGAAAAGCAACGTAACCTTTCCATCGTTAAATCAAATAAATAACGACAGACTAAAAAAAAATGGGTGTTTTTGTCCAAATTCGACTATAGCAACTGGACTTCACCTACAGTCAGTCAGTCAAGTGCCATACATGATACACGCATGAGCGATCATGTCTCGAAAGAGACATGACTGACTGGGCAGAAGATTTTCCCGCAGTAGGTTGCCATTGCTTTCTGCGGTAGACTGGTTGCCGACCAAGGCTATAGAACCCAATCTGTCCTGGAGAGAGAAGAGATAGATTATATTACATGATTATATTAAGTATTAGTGGGGGATCAGTTTATTACTATATATCAATAGAAAACCGATCCCCCATTTTATGACCAGTAGAAACTTTCGTCATGTTTGCAAATATTATATTCAGTCAGTCAGTTAAGTGGCATACGTGATACACGCTTGGGCGATCATGTCTCGAAAGAGACATGACTGACTGGGCAGAAGATTATCCCGCAGTAGGTTGCCATTACTTTCTACGCTAGACTGGTTGCTAACCAATGCTACAGAACCCAATCTCTCCTGCTATTCAACCCATAGCTGGAGTGAGAAGAGATGTATTAAATTATTAAGTAGTAATTAGTGAGGGATCAGTTTATTACTTAGAAAACAGACCACCATTTTATGCCCAGTAGCAGCTTTAATTATGTTTCCAACTCTTATATTCAGTCAATCAGTTAAGTGCCATACGTGATACACGCTTTGGGCGATCATGTCTCTTTCGTGACATGACTGACTGGGCAGAAGATTATCCCGCAGGAGGCTATAACATCCAATCTGTCTTATTATTTAACCTATAACTGGAGGGAAGAGACGGATTAATACCTTTCCCAAGAGTACTTCCGCGTAAGTGAATGCAACGAATTCAACCCACAGTATACATAAAAAAAAGAGCAAAGGAAATACGTGTCAGTGCGGATTTTTCCACTGGCTTGATCAGTGCCCTCAAAAATTATTATTACTCACTTACGGAAGCGGAAGAGGTTTTTGTGCAACTTAACGGAAGTCGGATATTTTCTAAAATCGACCTAAGTGACGCATATTATCAGATTCAAGTGGATGACAATTGTTCAAGATTATTAACCATGAATACATATCGAGGATTGTATAAATTCAATTTGTTGCCTTTCGTTATAAAAGTTGCTCTGGCTATTTTATCTTCAAGTCATGGACACAATGCTGATTGGACTTGACTTTGATGTCTCATATCTTGACGATATTTTGCTGAAAATTGAAAACCCAGAAAAACATAATGAAAATGGTTTTGGAGTTTTCAAAAGAATTCAGGGTTATGGAGTCAAGCTGAGGGATGAAAGTGTGAATTAATTATGGACAAAATCAAATATTTGGGACAAATTGGCGGACCTGAAGACGACTACAACAACCTTTAAATTTGTTATTTTTCGTTGTTTTTTTTTTACTTTTTTCAGCGCAGTCTTATCGATTATTACATAAATTTTCCGATTATCAAAAAAAAAAAAAATTGGAAAAATGTTAGTATTTAAACAATTTTAGTGGGGGCTCAGTTTATCATACAACGTTATAGTAAATCGATCCTCGATTTTGGAAGCACTCGCGTTGAGGTTGCTTTGTTTTTTGGGTTTTTTTGGGGGATGAGTTGTTCTTGTTTTTGTCTTTTTCAAGTTTTCTTCAATTCTTACAATGGCTTCTTCCTCAGAAAATCCAAGAATGGCTTTCTTAAAAGATTTCCCAAATGATTCAATTGTTTAATATGCACAAGCAAAAAAAAAAAAGAAAAGGTAATTGCACAAGATCGATTTACTATAACGTTGTATGAAACACTAAGCCCCCTCACACTAAAAAATTTTTAAATGTTGAAATTTTTACAAATTCTTTTGACAATCGGAAAGTTTAGGGTTTAATCGATAAGGTTGCACTGAAAAAAGAAAAAAAAAATGAAATCAACAAATTTACAAGTGGTGGTAATGTCGTATCGGAGAGTGGTTCCAAAATGGAGGATCGATTTACTATAACGTTGTATGAAAAACTAAGCCCACCACCAAAAATTGTTTAAATATTAAAATTTTTCCAAATTTTTTTATCAGTCGGAAAGTTTAGGGTGAAATTGATAAGATTGCATTGGTAAAAGTAAAAAAAAAAAATGAATAACAACAAATTTAAAGGCGGTGGTAGTCTCCATCACGTCTCTTTCAGGTCCGCCGATATGTTTCGTAGGAGAGATGATATAGTTTGAGTCAGTGCTATAAAAGACATGTCTGCTTCTGAAAATGTCAGTTCCCTACAAAGTTTCTGGGATAAGTAAATTATTACAATGTTTTTGTACGAAACATGCATTGTTAGCTTGCTCTGTTAAAAGAACTATTCAAGAAAGACTGTAAATGACTCGAGACGAGTGCCGGGAAGCATTCGAAAAAAATAAAGAAGTATTAACGTCAGACTCGTTTTTGTCTCATTATGATCCCCCTTCCACAAAATAAAAAGAAATATTCGTAGCCAGTGTTGCTAGTGCTTACGGTGTAGGAGCTTGCATTATACATAAATTCGAGAGACGGCTCAATGAAACCTATTTCACACTTATCCAGAACACTTCTTCCAGCTAAAAAAAATATTCTGTAATATTAGGTTGTCCCAAAAGTTCGTTAAACACTTGCAAAAAATTGAAATTTTACTCGCCAAGTAATCTAAGGTTACCAGAAAACACTTGCAAAAAATTGAAATTTTACTCGCAGAAACAAGAAAAATTATTGCTCAAAATAAAGACCATCATTTTCCAAGACTTTCTGCCATCGATCTGCAAACTTTCGGATCTGGTCAAAGTACCATTCAGCCGGCTTTGAATCAAAGAATTCTTGACATGCTTCCTCAACTTCATCGAACGAGTTGGATTGGCGGCCCTTCAGAAAGTGTTGCACTGAGCGGAAAAGGCCGTAATCTGATGGAGCACAGTCAGGACTGTAGGCTGGATGTGGCAGAACCTCAACGCCGTCCAGCTCTTCAAACTTGTCTTTGGTCTTCCTGGCGGTGTGTGGCTTAGCATTGTCCTGCTGCATCAAAGCGCGCTTTCGGTTGATCAGAGCCGGGTACTTTTGCTTCAACTTTTTGTAGACCCGCTCAAGTTGCTGACAGTAAAGTTCGGCACTGATTACACGACCATTCGGAACCAACTCAAAATGCCTTCAAAGTTCCACCAAACGCACAACATGACTTTCTTGCCGAATCAATCTTGTTTTGAAACCGACGGTGTCTCTTGCCCTTTCTGAACCCATCGCTTGTCTCGATTGTGCTGGACCAGATAGACCTATTTCGCAAGTGTTTACGAACTTTTGGGACAACCTAATAGAAAAGGAAAATTTAGTGATTATATTTTCCCTAAAAATCATACATTCATTCACGGGAGAAGGTTTACCTTACAAACAGATCACAAACCGTTGCTAGCTGTTTATGGATAATAAAGGACTACCGACTCATACAGCTAATGTTAGAACGATAGGGAAGGAAAATATTCTACTAAATTACGACTTTAGAATGGATTTCTTGTCGTCGAGTAAGGGAAGTCACGCGAACGGATTGTCTAGACTTATTCCATAAAATAATGAATCTTTAGAAGACACGGTCATTGCTTCTCTACGATCGAAGGTAGATATATAAAAGGCACAGTGTAATGATGTGCGAGAACTACCGGTGAATTTGAAATAAATTATAAAGAAAGTGTTGGATTACAAATTCATTATGAAAGTGAAGGAAAAAGTTAAAAGACAGGAATAAAACCGAGTTTTGTTAAATGTGTGATAACGTTCTCATGTATAGAGAAAGAGTAGGGTTTCTTTTAGTACTACAAAAACGAATCCTGAAATATTTCCATGTAGGACACCTTGGTATATCCAGAATGAATAATGAGACGTTATGTAGAATTTACTGGCGAAGCTTGGATAGAGACTTTGAAACGTTCGTAAAATCATACAAAACCTGTAATTTGGCAGCTAAGGGACCACTAATAAAGTTCAACTCATAGCCAGAAACTCATGGTCACGTCTTCCCATTGACGTTGCTGGTCCATTTTATGGATTTATATAAGTAAGAAACTACCCACGCAAGTAGTAATTCAGTTTTTATACGAACTTTTCCCGTGGTTCGGAGTTTCAGATTTGATTGTTTTTGATAACGGCACTCAATTTACAACGAAAGAATTCAAAGAAATTTTGCAAAATGTTTATGGTAAAGCCCATAATGCCTACCATCCTAGAAGTAAAGGCCAGGCAGAGCGTTTCGTAGAGACTTTCAAAAAGGGCTTTAAAAGAAGACAACGTTGATCCACAGGTGCAGTATTACAGCAATTTTTGCAGGTGTATGTACTTGTTCTTCTTTTATGTGCCATGACTTTTCAGGACGTAGGCGATCATGGCTTTCCACGTCTCACTATCCCTGGTGGCTCTTAACAACCCTCGTTCCATCATCCACCTGATCATGTCCTTCAAATATGTTATCCGCTGCTTTCCCCCTGTCTCTTTTTCCCTCTATCAGGTTCTTCAAACCCTTTTTCCTCATTATATGTCTCAGGAACTTTAGTTGTCTCTTCCTGATGCTCAGTATTAATTTCCTTTTCGTCTCCATCCTTTCCGAAACCTCGTCATTGCTCATATGCTCGGTCCATGAAATCCACAGCATCCTTCTGTAGAACCACATTTCAGTTGCTTCAAGTATTTTTCTTCCTCGAAGATATTGTCCAACATTCACTGCCGTATTGAAGAACTGACATCACATAGCAATCCAGTACTCTCTTCTTTGTTTCTAGTGAAATTATCTTGTTTCTTTATACTTTACTCGACTTCTGGAATGCTTCTTTCGTAATGCCAATTCGCCTTCAGATCTTAGTGGCGCACATTCCGTTTTCTGTTAGAACACTTCTTAGGTATTCAACTTTCTGTAACTGCATGATTTTAGAGTCCCCCATCTGTGATTGGCATTTTGGGCTGCTTTTTTTGCTGATGATCATGCATTCGGTTTTCTTGCAGTTTATTTGTAGTCCTTTTTCATCCCTCTCGTCAGCTACCTTCTGTAGGAGGTTTTGTATTTTCCTTTCTGTGTCTGCTATCAGCAATGTATCATCTGCGTACCTTATTTTGTTTAAATTCTGGCCTCCGATGACGAATCCTGGCATAACTTCTAGCGTTCTCAGATTAGTCTCGCTGTATAAGTTGAATAGATACGGTGAAAAGACGCATCTTTGTCTTACGCCCCTTTCAATCTTAGTATAATTGCTGAATTCGTTGCCTGACCGTATGCAGGCAGTTTACTGCCAGTAAAGATTCTTGATTACTCTAAGTTCTTTCCCAGATATGTCGAGGCTGCCAAGCAACTCCATAATGCGCCTTCGGCCATGACGCCAGCGGAAATTTTGTTTGATACCGAAAAACAAAAAAGCATGATTATACGGTACAAAAAACTGAAAAGGATTTTTTTATAAAATTGGACAAACCGTTTATTTATCGGATGAATCAGAAGGATGGTATGTCTGTTTAAAAGACCTGAAATGGTGCACAAAAAGCACTTTAATCAAATAAAAAGTAGATATACAAAAAAAAAAAAAGAAAAACAATACTCCAGACAAGGTTGAACGGATGGAGGTTCTTTTTAACACATTCCAGGTACACATCCCTCAAAAATCTCTTGATGTAGAAGTTCAGAAAAAAAAAAGCGTATTAAGAAGGGTTACAAAAACGATTGACATCAGCACCAAAAGAATTTATTTTAAGTCTGGGCAAAGTAAATTTAAAAAGGTGGGTGTTCTATACGTACCTATCGACAGTAATAAGTAGGTCCAAATCCTTATATAATTCGTTCGATTCTGTTGAGAATGTAGTGTTTTTCTTACTGTCTAGCAGTTGTTTATTAGTAGTTGTTTTTACTTCAAACAGCTTGCGAGTATTGAACTTGAAGATATTATGAATATTAATATTTAATTCCAACCTCTGTATTGGTTATTACCCCTAGAATAAACTTTCCGGTTACAATAGTATCTATCTATCTATTTATCTATCTATCTCAGTCTCTTCATTATCTATCTATCTATCTATCTATCTATCTATCTATCTATCTATCTATCTATCTATCTATCTATCTCAGTCTCTTCATTATCTATCTATCTATCTATCTATCTATCTATCTATCTATCTATCTATCTATCTATCTATCTCAGTCTCTTCATTATCTATCTATCTATCTATCTATCTATCTATCTATCTATCTCAGTCTCTTCATTATCTATCTATCTATCTATCTATCTATCTATCTATCTATCTCAGTCTCTTCATTATCTATCTATCTATCTATCTATCTATCTATCTATCTATCTATCTATCTCAGTCTCTTATTATCTATCTATCTATCTATCTATCTATCTATCTATCTCAGTCTCTTCATTATCTATCTATCTATCTATCTATCTATCTATCTATCTATCTCAGTCTCTTCATTATCTATCTATCTATCTATCTATCTATCTATCTATCTATCTCAGTCTATCTATCTATCTATCTCAGTCTCTTCATTATCTATCTATCTATCTATCTATCTATCTATCTATCTCAGTCTATCTATCTATCTATCTATCTCAGTCTCTTCATTATCTATCTATCTATCTATCTATCTATCTATCTATCTATCTATCTATCTATCTCAGTCTCTTCATTATCTATCTATCTATCTATCTATCTATCTATCTATCTCAGTCTCTTCTTATTCTTATCTATCTATCTATCTATCTATCTATCTATCTATCTATCTATCTCAGTCTGTTTCTATCTATCTATCCATCTATCTATCTATCTATCTATCTATCTATCTATCTATCTATCTATCTATCAGCCTATTCATATCTCTCTATCTATCTATCTATCTATCTATCTATCTATCTATCTATCTATCTATCTCAGTCTATTCTGATGTCTATCTATCTATCTATCTATCTATCTATCTATCTAAGTCTGTTCATATCTATCTATCTATCTATCTATCTATCTATCTATGAGCCTATTCATATCTATCTATCTATCTATCTCAGTCTATTCTGATGTCTATCTATCTATCTATCGATCTATCTATCTATCTATCTATCTATCTATCTATCTATCTATCTATCTAAGTCTGTTCATATCTATCTATCTATCTATCTATCTATCTATCTATCTATCTATCTATCTATCTATCTAGCCAGCTAGCTCGCTCATGTTATTTTGCAGAAAAATTTGTTGAGTTTGAAAAGCTCACGTGAAATGTTTATGAAGATATCGATATCTTTGTGAATATTAGCATATCGCTTTTCTATTTTTAGAACGATATTCTAGCTGTACAATAGAGGTAGAGGCTACAGATTAAGAGACACACTGCAGGAAAGATAACGGTTACCTCCAGATTTGAATACGTTAAGGTTGTAGTGATCTCTTGGGAGCCGGTTCCAAAAAGCAGCCATCTGTGGATTTGAATTTATATCTTACCAAAGTAATACAAACAGAATGATAGTGGTTCGCTACAAAAGTTCAGAATTTTTGCACTTAACTCGGGTAGGACACTTTCCGTGGAAACAGGTACAGAGCAGCGAGAGGCTTGCGGCGTCTCGGGAGATTGAGTAAGTTTTGTTTAACGGCTTATCAACCCCTTTGAGTTTTTAATGCCAAAAAATAAGGTTTAAAGGTATTTTTCTAATGTTCAATTAGAGTGAGTAGGTTGATTTAGTCAGATTTCGATGAAGAAAGTTTATTATTACTATTATTATTATTTTTTATTTTAGAAAACTGAAGACGTCTTTCAGTTTTGTATTCAAAAATGTATTGCTGGAAATAATTTTTTCCTTCAAAAATGTGTTATGATAATTTTTCCTTAAAATATATATTGTTGGTAAAAATTTTCCTTCAAAAATGTATATTTTTCTACAAAAATCTATTCTCAAGTATATATTTCTATAAAAGTTTATTTTTATACTTTTGACTCCAGTTTGGGGATAAACTATTTACCCATAGTTGGGACCCTAACAGGTATTACCACCCCGAGTCAGGGTGGGCCTTGGAATAACAGCAATTAAGATGTGGTTCCTTCCTCCTAACAACAATCAGAGGCCTTGCTGCCGGACATAGTTTATTGTCATACCCAGGACCAGCGGCGTCTCGTTTTTTGAGATCTGGGTTGTATGCTAGAAAATAACCTATCACCCATAAGGAAGCGTCGGGACTTTTGGACTATATCGATAGAGGAAAATGAAGATTCGGCAGCCCCTGTCAATATACAGCATCAATACTCCATTTTCAGGATGTGCGTTATAGTGCAGTAGTTAGTGGCTCTGAACAAGAAATCGGGGAGCCGAGTTCGAAATCTAGTTGAATTTCCTGCATTCACTTAAGCACAAATACCCTGGCGAAAGGTATTAATCCGTCTCTTCTCTATAGTTTTGGGTTAAATAATAAGACAGATTGGGTTCTATAGCCTTGGCTGGCAACCAGATTACTACAGAAAATAATGGCAAATTACTGCGGGGTAACCTCCTGCCGAGTCAGTCATATCTCTTTCAAGATATGATCGTCCAAAGCGTGTATCACATGGGGCACTCAACTGACTGACTGAATATAATAGTTGCAAATATAATTAAAGCTGCTACTGGGCATAAAGTGGGGGTTCGGTTTTCTATTGTTATGATGTAATGAACTGATCCCCATTAATTGCTAATTAATAATATAATACATCTCTTCTCACTCCAGCTATGGGTTGAATAGCAGGAGAGATTGGGTTCTGTAGCATTGGTTAGCAACCAGTCTATCGTAGAAAGCAATGGCAACCTACCGCGGGATAACCTCCTGCCCAGTCAGTCATGTGTCTTTCGAGACATGATCGCCCAAAGCGTGTATCACGTACCGCACTTAACAGACTGATTAAATATCATAGTTGGAAACATAATTAAAGCACCTACTAGGCATAAAGTGGGGGATCAGTTTTCTATTGTTATGAAGTTATAAACTGATCCCCCATTAATTACTACTTAATAATATAATACATCTCTTCTTCGTCCATCTATGGGTTGAATAGTAGGAGAGATTGGTGTCTGTAGCATTGGTTAGCAAACAATCTATCGTAAAAAGCAATGCAACCTATCGCGGGATAACCTCCTGCCCAGTTAATCTTGTCTCTTTCGAGACATGATGGCCCAAAAGCGTTTATCACGTATGTCACTTAACCGACTTGACTGACTCTATTTTCAGCCTGATTGCTCTTGTAAAAGTAGAAATTTGTGCAAATTAATTGAAACAAATCGAATAAAATCTTCCCAGGATCTTTCACTCATTCTTTGATCACGTATACGTCGTCTCTTGGCGTTGTTTTCTCTTCTGACCGCATTTTCTATGGATCCGGTTTGTTTCTTCGCCTTGATGACACGAGTAACAGTTGAAAGGCTGACATCAATAATATCCGCGATCTCACTCTAAGGCTCGCCAGTGTGTTCGCGCAGTCTTACAATTTTCGTACGCTTACTTGGAGTAACGTCCATTTTATCAGTAGTTAATCCAGTGTAGGAATTGAGGCCTGGGACGGGTTTAATTCGAACAAGCGCTCAAGGAACGGAACCTCCCCTTGAGGACATTCGGTCATATCGATTTGTGAGTTTTCTGGGTCTGATTTATTTTAGAGTTGAATTTTTTTTGATAATCATATCGCCCCAATCAAGGCATTTTACTGCCACTGTTTTGCAGGGGGTTACATAGGAGGACAGTTATGAGAAAGAGTGACAGGTTATAGGGGGTGTCAGGAAGTGGGTAAGAGAAGGATGAATGTGGCTATAAATGAGGGATCAGTTTATATATTGATTGTAATGTAGAATTGAGCCTCAACTTTATATATCCACATTAAAATAGTATAGATTTTTTTTACAATCATATCGCCCCAATCAAGGCATTTTACTGCCACTGTTTTGCAGGGGGTTACATAGGAGGACAGTTATGAGAAAGAGTGACAGCTTATAAGGGGGTGTCAGGAAGTGCGTATGAGATGGATGAATGTGGCCATAAAGTGAGGGGTCAGTTTATATATTGATTGTAATGTAGAATTGAGCCTCCACTTTATATATCCACATTAAAATAGTATAGATTTTTTTTATAATCATATCGCCCCAAGCAAAGCATTTTACTGCCACTGTTTTGCAGGGGGGTTACATAGGAGGACAGTTATGAGAGAGAGTGACAGGTTATGGGGGAGTGGGTAAGAGGATGATGAGAGCGGAGTGGTCGGAGAGAGGAGCATGAGAGAGAGAGAATGTAGGTTAGTGAGAGGGAAGATGACTATTGACTTTACATTTAAATTCTTGGAGATTGTAGCTGTCGGGGAAGCAAGTAAACGAAAGGGAATTCCACAGGCGGGACGTGTGAGTAAAGAAGCTGCTGGAGTAGAAGTTCTTGGAAATGATGCAATAGTACTAAAATTATCAACATATCTTTGTTTCTTCAGAAACAATTTTTTTAAAACAGATTTCTTCTACAACTCGTAGATAAATGTTAGATTTTATAAATATGTGAAGATTACGTACATTAGTACTGAGAAAGTTTATCTTGGAGACGAGTACAACAATGATTTTATAAAAGTAATAACGAGGTTAAATTTAAAGAAAGAAATCATTCACGCCTGAATTTTTTTCAGCAATTTTGCAAAAGCATATGCTGGAAAAAATTATTTCAAGATAAAATCTGGAAATCATCTGGGAAATCTATCTCGAAATACACCTGAAATCTCTTAAAGAAATAATCGATGGAAGAAATTTTAATGATATATACGAATAAATACATTTAAAGGAATAAAAATTGAAGGAGATCGATGTGAATTAAATGGGATAGAGATAGATAGATAGATAGATAGATAGATAGATAGATAGATAGATACGAACAAACTGATATAGATAGATTGATAGATAGATAAATACGAACAGACTGAAATTAGTAGACAGATAAATAGATAGATAGATAGATAGATAGATGGATATGAACAGACTGAAATAGATAGATAGATAGATAGATAGATAGATAGATAGATAGATAGATAGATACGAACAAACTGATATAGATAGATTGATAGATAGATAAATACGAACAGACTGAAATTAGTAGACAGATAGATAGATAGATAGATAGATAGATAGATATGAACAGACTGAAATAGATAGATAGATAGATAGATAGATAGATACGAACGAACTAATATAGATAGATAGATTGATAGATAGATAGATAAATATGAACAGACTGAAATTAGTAGATAGATACATAGATAGATACGAACACACAGAGATAGATAGATAGATAGATAGATAGATAGATATGAACAGAATGTGATAGACAGAGAGATAGATGTGAACAAAAAAGTGATAGATGTAAACAGAAAAAAGATAGATAGATAGATAGATAGATAGATAGATAGATAGATAGATAGATAGATAGATAAGTTGCATTATTAGGGAGGTAGACAGATATATAAAAATGTATATTTTATTAAGGAGATGTAAATTGATAGAGAAGCCTTTATATTTCTAAGACATACACAAAACTATATATATATATATATATATATATGAATTGAATATATGGATCAGAATTCAATATGATGATAGAATAAAGAAAAAAGAAGAATATTAAACGTATCTCAATCTAAGATGTTTCAGTTTTATTAAAGCTTCTTCAGAGCCCGAGAAAAACACACACATTATACTGGTGTGTTTTAATTTAGGCTTAGTTTATAATGATCAGTTATGTGTCCCGTGTATTAAAGCTATAGATGAATATTCTTTTTTTTTATTTTTAGTTGTATGTAAGTGGAATAGCAATGTGTAGAACAGTGTATGTGTTTGTTTGTCTAGAAACGCTTGTCTGTTTAGGTGTATATTGGACGGTAACGCTAGTTCATATATGTGTATATGTCTGTATGCATATTAATAAACGTGTCAGATGGATCAAAACAATGGACAATTTTTAAACATTCTTCACACATGTATTTAAAAATTGTCCATTACATTATTACGTCTGCCACGTAATAATGTAGTCTGGAGAATCCATGTTTATCTTGAGACCGAATTCTTGGAGTATAAAATAGCGTTGCTAAGAATAAAAAGGCGTTGAATTGCTATAATGTCTTGATTTATTCTCGGATTTAATTTATATTTGTTCATTCTACTGTGCTTTTTTTTTACAGTAACTTGCTCTACATCAGTGGTACCCAAAAGGGGCGGCGAGCCATGGGCTTGTTACAGTCCAACATAAACCTAGACAGAAAATGTATACATGTCTGTGTTCGTATTAATAAACGTGTAAGATCTATTAAAAATTGTCCATTGCTTTATTACGTGTGCCAATGATGTGTCTTTTCACTGGATCTATTTAACAGCGACACTATTCTGACGAACCTAGAAGTTATGTCAGGATTCGTCATCGGAAGCTACAATCTTAACAATATAAAGTACGTAGATGATACAGTGCTGATAGCAGACACAGAAAGGAAACTACAAAACCTCCTGCAGAATGTGACTAAAGAAATTGGAAATAACATACTAAACATAAACTTC
Organism: Ascarosepion bandense; assembly: GCA_037127315.1. Taxonomy (NCBI): domain Eukaryota; kingdom Metazoa; phylum Mollusca; class Cephalopoda; order Sepiida; family Sepiidae; genus Ascarosepion; species Ascarosepion bandense. Next base: position 326,760 of record JBBBDQ010002135.1, on the reverse strand, counting down.
AAGAAAACTGAATGCATGGTCATCAGTAAAAAGAAGAGGCCGAAATGCCAACTACATGTCCGGGGTACTAAAATCAAACAAAACAAGGAAAGGAAACTACAAGACCTACAGAAGGTAACTAAAGAAAGCGGAAAGAAAGGACTAAACATAAACTACAAGAAAACTGAATGCATGGTCATGAGTAAAAAGAAGAGTCCAAAATGCCAACTACAAATCGGGGATAATGAAACCAACCAGATGCAGAAATTTAAAAACGTGGGGAAGGTTCTAACAAAGGACGGTATGTGCGATACGGAAATCCGAAGGTGTGGCCAAAGACGCATTCCAGAAGCTGAGTAGAGTATTAAGAGACAGGAAAACTTCACTGAAAACAAAGAAATGTATTGGATTTTATGTAATGCCTTTCCTTTAATATGGCGCCGAATGCTGGGCAATATCCTCAAAGATAAATGAAAGATTTGACGCAATAGGAATTTGGTTCTACAGAAGGATACTGAGAATACCATGGACTGAACATGTAAGCAATCCATAAGTAAGATATAAGTTTGTGAAAATCCCAAATGGTTGCTTCCAGATCACTACAGTTTTAACCTAGTCATGTCTAGGGTCAACAGTTACCTTTCACATGATATACTCATAAACTGAACATCTTCATATGTAACACTGTAACTGTAGTGTTCGGCGGGCCTTTGACAGGGTGACATCTCTGAAGTGTTTGGAAAAAGGGTCGGTACCTTAAGTTGCCCCACAACGTACATTTCTCGTCCTGCTATGCTTTATCATTAAGTGATAGATAGATAGATAGAGAGATAGATAGATAGATAGATAATGAGCAAAGTAAAATAGATAGATAGATAGATAGATAGATAGAGAGAGAGATAATGAGCAAAGTAAGATAGATAGATAGATAGATAGATAGATAGACAGACAGACAGACAGACAGATAGATAGATAGATAGATAGATAGATAGATAGATAGATAGACAGACAGACAGATAGATAATGAGCAAAGTAAAATATATAGAAAGAGAGATAGATAAAGAAAAAGCATAGGTAGATAGATAAATATAGATAAATGTTTATATATATATATATATATATGTGTGTGTGTGTGTGTGTGTGTGTGTGTGTGAAAACTCAGTACTTAAATAGATATATAAACATATACACAGGCATTTACATAGACAGATAGATAGATAGATAGATAGATAGATAATGAACAAAGTAAAATAGATAGACAGACAGATAGATAGTTGTAGAGAAATATTGATATATATATATATATATATATATATATATATATATATATAAATTAAATAGGATTTATTCAAAGATGTTATATGTACATTTCGACATGAAATCCCCACAGGGGATAACGCATCACATCAGCAACGACAAAAAATACTTTCTGAAACTGGAGAAAACAATCAGTCTATTTTTCCTTTTTAAATTCATAGATAGATTTGCAAAAAAGGGTTTAAAAGAAAGAAAAAGAAAAAGATAAAATAAAATCAAATAAACAAGAAAAGAAAAATTGGCATCGTCTGGGTTCGCAAAAAAGGAAAGAGAATTGTAACGTAAAAGGAACAGACGGCGTGTTGAATTGATACTAGGTTAAGCAAAACGGAAAAAAGGTGGGAGGTAAGAGAGATAAAGGAAGGGAGGGAAAAAAGAAAAGAAAGAAAAAATATATATATATTTCAGACGCTGAACATATTCAAAAACTTAACTTCCCAAAAACGTTGAAGTATTAGAAAAAGGTCTTTTACTTAAAAAGGTATATTTATTTTTAAAGGGAATAAAAAGATATAGGATTTAAAATAATTTTTTTTAAAATTAGGTAATTTAATTTTAACTAAATAAAGATACCGCTAGGTATAAAAAAAAATAAAATTCATTTACAGTTACATACATATATGTGTACACACATACATACACACACATTTCTTCAATTATAAATACATATATACATATATATACACACACATACATTCAATTTCATACACACACATATATACGTATATACACATACATGCGCATACACACACATATATATACATACATATACAAAAAATCACACACACAATATATATGTACACACACATATGTATACATATACACACATACACACACACACACATATATATATATATACATTATACATATGCACACATACACACATACATATAAAAATATATAAAAAAATTACTGAATATTATGAAGGGATATATAAGTAGAGCATTTAAATAGCTAAAAAAAAAATTTATACACATAAATACATATGTACACATACACACACATACATATACATATATACATATAAACATATATACACATATATACAAATATACACATACACACTCACAAACATACACATATACATAAAAAATTATAAAAAAAAAAGAAAAAAAAGGAGAAGAAAGAAAAAATTTTTTAAAAATTATAAAAAGAAAAAAGAAAAATTAAAAATTAAAAAATTTAAATTTAAAATTTAAAATCCGCCCTATGACGGCACTTATTGATGAATTCCTTTCTAAGATTCAAAAGTAAGTCCTGATGAGGATACTTCAAAATCAGAATTTTCTCCAATAGACATACACGGCACCTATCACGAAATTTTTTAGGGGTACAGGCTGAGCCTATTAGTTTCCAGCTAATTACAGGGTCCTGCCATTCCTCCTTCATTTTCCAGAATCTACGTGATAGTGCCATCTGGAATCTTTGGTTAGGGTTCGAAAACGAGTAACTGTGGTTGTAAAGTCTCTGTTTGAAAGGGCCCGCGGACATACCAATATAAGTCCGGTAATTGTCTTTGTTGTTAGATGGAGAAATACGGGCTTCATAAATTACTTGGGTGGATTTACATTTGCCTTGCACCGGGAAATTAACTCTGATATGTCTAAATTTGCAAATGAATTAAATATTAGTGAAAGAATTCGTAAAATTTCTACCAAAGAAGCTTATGTTTTATTTAATATATTTCAGAGCAGATATGTTTGTTTACGATGGATCGAAAATTGTGTTATATAGGCTTGATAAAAACCTCGTTTAGACTGGAGGCTATTCGTGGTCGAGAGGTTTAAGACGTTACCAGATCAAATGGTAGCTTCCCCTATATAGATAAGGGTCGCAGGTTCGAATACCTGCCGAATGGCACACATTTTCGTAATAAAAATTTATCGTAAATAATCAGGGCGGTAGATATAAATATATAATACTGTTTCATTAAAAACAGAATATCTACTTAAATACGAGTATCGATAAAAAAATAATGTTCAATCAATTCATTTCAAATTGTCGGTTGCTTATAACCAAGTTTCGTTAAAATTCGTTGATTTCCGTAATATATATATATATATATATATATATATATATATATATATATATATATATATAATTACTAGTTTTATATTATCTTATTAATGTCAGGCGTTCCAAAAGAGGATGGGGAGTGCGATACGGAGATCTGAAGGTGTGTTGGCATGGCCAGGAATTCCTTCCAGAATCTGAGTAAAGTATTAAGAGAGAGAAAAATTTCGCTAGAAATAAAGAAGAGAGTATTGGATTGCTACATGGTGTAAGTTCTTCACTATGGCAATGAATGCTGGACATTATCATCAAAGATGAAGGAAAACCTTGAAGCAACTGACATGTGGTTTTACAGAAAGGTGCTGCGGATATCACAGATCGAGCAATGAAGTTTTGAAAAGGATGGAAAGGAAAAGGAAATTAATAGGGAGCATCAGGAAATGATAGTTAAAGTTCCTGGAACTTGTAATGAAGAAAGAAAACTTAGAGAATCTGATACTTAAAGGCTAGATGTAGGTAAAGAGCAACAAAAGAAAGCTGTGTGACGGGCCTGAGCAGGGGAATCGCAAGGAGGGGCTGGTTGGGTAACAAAAGAGATCGTGCTAAGTGCAACCAGTGACAGGGAGACATGAAATGCCAAGATCACCTACATCCAAAAGAGACATGGTTAATAAAAGAAGATATCTTATCAAGAATATCAGTGCAACGATAACTAAATTTTACATCTGTTGTGGAGGAATATTCTGTCCTACCCAGGAGTGGGTATGGCCCGGGTTATAAAAGACCTGGACTAGGACGAACTATAGAGTGATCGAGAGTGTTCGTCATTATACGACAGTAATCGTGATTTTACGAGAGTCATCGGCCTTAGACGAGAGTTAGAATTCACTAGACGGAAGCCTCCTTCTCAAGACGGACGCATACGTCCTATACACATACATTGCTTCTTGATTGTTATTCTTGTTAACTGTTCTTTGGTGTGCGTGTATTTGGTTTATTGTACTGAGGTATAATAAATCTCTCTTTATATATCCTCAGTGTTAAGAATCATTTCTTGCACTATTCTTTCTCTGTTTATTCCCTCCCGGGATACAACATAGACATACAACAGCTGCATCATGTCCATCAAAGTTTTATTGAAAATTGTGGCGTGTTTCTCAATGGAATGGGTATGACCAGGGTTATAAAAGACTGAGACTAGAACGACAGCCCTGATTATAGAGAATATGTGAAAAAACTTTAATGAAAATTTAATGAATACGTGAAAAGACCTTAGCGAAAATTTGAAGAACTCTGTTTACTTTAGCGAAACTTAGAAAAGTCGTATTTAATTAAGGATTGAAAGCTCTGATATTTTTTAAACAAACTCTCTCTCTCCGTTGTAAACTGTATTATCATGCTGACGGCTGTATTATCTGCTCCTGTGAAAAAGAAAAACATTGTTTTTTTATATTCAGACATTCTTCGTAACTCTCCAGGCGTGTTCGACTTTATTAATCTATTTTATTAATTTTTTTTTGGTGCCGTATTTATTTTTTTGAGTCTTCGTCATTATACGAGAGTCATCGTGATTATACGAGAGCCATCGCCATTAGACTAGAGTCATACGTCATTAGACGGAAGCATTCTCCACAAGACTTACGCATACGTCCTATACATAAACATTGCCTTCTTAAATGTTATTCTTGTTAACTGTTCGTTGGGTGTGCGTGTATTTGGTTTATTGTACTGAGGTATAATAAATCTCTATTTATATATCCTCAGTGTTAAGAGTTATTTCTTGCACTATTCTTTCTCTGTTTATTCCCTCGCGGTATATAACAACAACCTAAATCAAATCTCCTACCTTCTATTATTAAACATATACCAAATTCAGTTGAACAAAGAAGTAAAAATAATGTCTCCAATGAAGGCATTTTCTATCAGCATAATCATTACTATAATACAACCATAAAAACAGCGGCTATAATTGTGTTGTGTAGTTATTTTCGCAGTGGAGGCTAGTATTTGTGCTAAAATCGCTTCTAATAGGTTCGACGTACAAAACGTTAGGAACTTGATATAATATGTATTACGCAGTGTAATCTTTGACGACTTTCACTTCGACTAACTGTCGACTACTATCGTCCAACATCGACTGACCCTCGTTCCTCATACTACTCCTACTTAAATTAGGTGGGAGAGTGTATCCATTATAGAATAGGTGTGTCTCACCATAAAAAAATGCAAGCATATTTAATATCATAAACAAATTAATCATAATACCAAATATAATTGAAATTGGAAAATATTTTGGTACACGCCAACAGTTAACCGGATGGTTAGTACCAAGTTAGGCAATAAATCCTTAATCTAGTTCAAAAACTAATAATCTCCTTAGCAAAATTTTAAATAAAATACATTGAAACGTATAACTGCACCGATAATTTTGATAAGATAATAAAAACAATAAAACAATCCTAAAACAACATTATGATATTAATTATAACCAACTTACCATAAATAATGATAATAACATTAATTTCTGCAATTGTCATAAACTTAATGTATGCCCTTTGCAAAAGAAATGTCTTACAGATACCATTGTGTACCAAGCTACTATCTCAGTTAAAATTGTAATCTTTCTAAACATTATATCGAGTCTTCTAAGAAAAATTTTAAATCTTGATTTTATCTTATCTTTCAATAATAAAGTATATGATAATTTTATTCTTTCTTGGCAATTGAAAGATGCAAATAAATCTCCTACTGCTAAATGGAAAATATTAAGTAAAGCTAGAATATGTTACATCGTTACATGAAATAAACGAATATGTTACATCGTTACATGAAATAAACGAGTATGTTACATCGTTACATGAAATAAAGGAGTATGTTACATCATTACATGAAATAAACGAATATGTTAAATCGTTACATGAAATAAACGAATATGTTACATCGTTACATGAAATAAACGAATATGTTACATCGTTACATGAAATAAACGAGTATGTTACATCATTACATGAAATAAACGAACATGTTAAATCGTTACATGAAATAAACGAATATGTTACATCGTTACATGAAATAAACGAATATGTTACATCGTTACATGAAATAAACGAATATGTTAAATCGTTACATGAAATAAACGAATATGTTACATCATTACATGAAATAAACGAATATGTTAAATCGTTACATGAAATAAACGAATATGTTGGCATCGTTACATGAAATAAACGAATATGTTACATCGTTACATGAAATAAACGAGTATGTTACATCATTACATGAAATAAACGAATATGTTAAATCGTTACATGAAATAAACGAATATGTTACATCGTTACATGAAATAAACGAGTATGTTACATCATTACATGAAATAAACGAATATGTTAAATCGTTACATGAAATAAACGAATATGTTACATCATTACATGAAATAAACGAATATGTTACATCGTTACATGAAATAAACGAATATGTTACATCGTTACATGAAATAAACGAATATGTTAAATCGTTACATGAAATAAACGAATATGTTACATCATTACATGAAATAAACGAATATGTTACATCGTTACATGAAATAAACGAATATGTTACATCATTACATGAAATAAACGAATATGTTAAATCGTTACATGAAATAAACGAATATGTTACATCGTTACATGAAATAAACGAATATGTTACATCGTTACATGAAATAAACGAATATGTTACATCATTACATGAAATAAACGAATATGTTAAATCGTTACATGAAATAAACGAACATGTTACATCGTTACATGAAATAAACGAATATGTTACATCGTTACATGAAATAAACGAGTATGTTACATCATTACATGAAATAAACGAATATGTTAAATCGTTACATGAAATAAACGAATATGTTACATCGTTACATGAAATAAACGAGTATGTTACATCATTACATGAAATAAACGAATATGTTAAATCGTTACATGAAATAAACGAATATGTTACATCATTACATGAAATAAACGAATATGTTAAGACCGTTACATGAAATAAACGAATATGTTACATCGTTACATGAAATAAACGAATATGTTAAATCGTTACATGAAATAAACGAATATGTTACATCATTACATGAAATAAACGAATATGTTACATCGTTACATGAAATAAACGAATATGTTACATCGTTACATGAAATAAACGAATATGTTAAATCGTTACATGAAATAAACGAATATGTTACATCATTACATGAAATAAACGAATATGTTAAATCGTTACATGAAATAAACGAATATGTTACATCGTTACATGAAATAAACGAATATGTTACATCGTTACATGAAATAAACGAATATGTTACATCGTTACATGAAATAAACGAATATGTTACATCATTACATGAAATAAACGAATATGTTAAATCGTTACATGAAATAAACGAATATGTTACATCGTTACATGAAATAAACGAATATGTTACATCGTTACATGAAATAAACGAATATGTTAAATCGTTACATGAAATATGTTTCCTTTGCTTACAAGAAAAAAATCCATATAATAAAATCCCCCAAAACCGACTTGATGAAATCAATTTTTGCTACCATATGGTCTTCCATACCCTGAAATATCAGAAGTTATCTCAAATTTATCTAATATTTTTTCACTATTTGCGTTTTATGACTAAAAAAAAAAATAGCATATTGAAGTAGCAATTTTTAAACTGCTTCTTCTTCTTCTATGTGCCCTGTCCCTTCAGGACGTAGGCGATCATGGATCTCCACGTCTCCCTATCCCTTGTGGCTCTTAGTATATTTGCTCCTGTTGCTCCTGGCAACCCCCGTTCCGTCATCCACCTGATCAGACCCTGCAAATATGTTATCCGCTGCCTTCCTCTGTCTCTCCTTCCTTCTATCTGTCCAGTCAGTATCAGGTTCTCCAGGCTCTCCTTCCTCATTGCATGTCCCAGGAACTTCAGTTGTCTCTTCCTGATGCTCAGCATCAAATTCCTTTTTGTTGCCATTCTTTCTAACACTTCGTCGTTGCTTGTATATCCGTAGCATCCTTCTGTAGAACCACATTTCGGCCGCTTCCAGTTTTGTCCTCATTTTCGATGATATTGTCCAGCATTCACAGCCGTATTGAAGAACTGACATCACGTAGCAGTCTAGCACTCTTTTCTTCTTTTCTATTGAGATCTTCCTGTGTGTTAGTATTTTACTCATCTTCTGGAACGCGTCCTTTGCCATGCCAATTCGCCTTCGGATCTCCGTGTCGCACTTTCCATCTCCTGTTAGAACACTTCCTAGGAACTTAAATTCTTGGACTTGTTTGATTCTGTTATCCCCCACCTGTATTTGGCATTTTGGGTTGTATCTTTTGCTGATGACCATGCACTCAATCTGCACTTTTGAAAACATCGGATGTGCGTTGTAGATATCGCCGGAGATCGACGAATCGGGGTGGCGAGGTTCGAATTCCAGTTGGATTCTTTGCATTCACTTACGCGCAAATACCCATGGGAAAGGTATTAATCCGTCTCTTTCCTCAAGGTATGGGTTAAAAAATAGAACAGATTGGGTTCTATAACCTTGGCTGGCAACTAGTCTACCGCAGAAAGCAATGGTAACCTACTGCGTGTTATTTTTCTGCCTAGTCAGTTCTGATTCTTTGGAGACATGATCGCTCAACGCGTGTATCACGTATGGCACTTAACTGATTGACTGAATATAATAGTTGGAAACATAATTAAAGCTGCTACTGGGCATAAAATGGGGGATCGATTTTTCTTTGTTATGAAATAATAAACTGATCCCCCATTAATTACTACTTAGTAATATAATACATCTATTTTCCTTTCAGCTATGGGTTAAATAGCAGGAGAGATTAGATTCTGTAGCGTTGGGTAGCAATCAGTCTATCGTAGAAACCAATGGCAACCTACTGCAGGATAATCTTCTGCCCAGCCAGTCATGTTTCTTTCGAGACATGATTGCCCAAAGCGTGTATCATGTATGGCACTTAACTGACTGACTGAATATAATGGTTAAAAACATGATTAAGGCTTCTACTGGTCATAAAGTGGGGGATAGGTTTTCTATTGTTATGAAGTAATAAACTGATCCCCCACTACTTACTACTTAATTATATAATACATAGCAACCTACTGCGGGATAATCTTCTGCCCAGTCAGTCAAGTTTTTTTTCGAGACATGATTACCCTAAGCTTGTATCACGTATGGCACTTAACTGACAGATGAAATTATCACCTTAAGGCTTTACATTTTAATTTTGATTTTTATGTTTTTGACATTATCCGTATCTTTTCTATTGGATTTTATTTTATTTTTTTTATTTTTAATTTATTTTAGTTTATTTTATTCATTCCAACGTTACGATTTTTCTTTGCTAGTGATTCCTTTTACTTTTTCTTCTCTCTTGTCACTTGTCATTTCTTTATCTTTTTTTTTTTTACCTTTTTGCTTTTTTTCCTTTATCTGTTTCTCTGTTTTCCTGGCTAATATTTTTGACATGTCTGGCTTCTAGTGGCGAAACATTGAAACACTAGCGTCTGTAGAGTCGTACGCACAGCATTCTTTAAAATCTTATAACCTCCCACTTTACGTAATACGCCTCATTGATATTTGCTAACTGTTTATGATGTTTTAATACCGAAACTTTATAGTCATTGAGTTGCAGTATGCTATAATAATAATAATTGCCATATATATATATATATATATAGAATTATTATTATTATAGTAATAATACTGATAGTATATATATATATATATATACTGATAGTATATATATATATAATAATACTGATAGTATATATATATATATATATATATAACCCAGCGTTGGTCGGGTGTAATGAAAGATTTAAAACTAATCCATGGTCCTGGAGCTCAGGCCCTTTCGACATTGGCACGACAGACTAAAATGCAATTGTTGTTTCCAGTTAAAGCGAAGCCGTAGACTCAAAGGAAAATGAATGGATGTAAGTCAAATTTTGATTTCCTGGTATCGATATCAAATAAGTTATTTTCGTCGTAAACTGAATTTTGAAAGTTAAATAAGTCCCATGAGTAACTGGTATCATGACTGAGACTAAGAACTACAATTATACCTACTTAGAGCCAAACCCGAAGCAAAAACTAAAATAAAAGGGCTGAAAAAAATACAGACATACAGGCAGATAAACAGACATACACATCTTGCCTTTTATATATATATTATCGATTTTCTGCACTATTGTAAGAACTGCAACCTTGAAACTTGTGAATATCGTTTCTTATGTCTTTGTCTATGAGTGTATCAAATTTGATTAAAATCGGACCAATTCTTCTATAACCCGATTTTTCCATTATCGATATTTATCGGGGGTATCTCGACACAAAACCTAGCTAAGAACACTCGCAGACGCTCATAGTACAACTGTGTAAATTTTCAAGAAAATCGGTTCAGCCGTTTTGGAGTCTATAGGTAACGGATACACACACATAGAGACACACACACACAGACAAAGTTCCATTTATAAATAAGTTTAGATATATATGTTCATTATGTATATTTTTATTGAACAAACAAAGGATTTTTACTAACTCTCAACTGAATCGTGCGTTTCATCAAATAATTAAAAAGGTTTCTATTATCTGTGGGAAAGTTTTTTATTTCTACAAATGCTTACTAATTTGTCACGAAGAAAACGGCGACTTATCTTGTCAAACCCATCAATATTGTCATAAATCGCTTGAAGATACCAAAACGTTAAAACCAAGGTTGCGTAAATAACTATCTTCAAAATTGATATATATATATATATATATATATATATATATATTTATATATAAGTTCATTATATGTCCTTTTATTGATTTAACAAAGGATTTTCACGAAATCCCAAGTGAATATGGCGATTTATCACGTCAAATCTATCAATAATGCTATAAATTGCCTGAAGATAACAAAAGATTAAAACCAAGGTTTCGTAAATAAATATCTTCAAAATTGATATATATATATATATATATATATATATATATATATATATATATATATATATATATATTGATATATATGTTTATTATATCTACTTTTATTGAACTAACAAAGGATTTTCACGAAATCCCAACTGAATTGGGTGTTTCATCAGATGACTTAAAATGTTTGCAATATCTGGAGGCAGGTTTTTGAGTCCTACAAATGCTTACTAATTTGTCGCGAAGAAAACGGCGACTTATCTCGTCAAACCCATCAATATTTTCATAAATCGCGTGAAGATACCAAAACCTTAAAACCAAGGTTGCGTAAATAACTCTCTTCAAAATTGATATATATATATATATATCGATATATATATATATCGATATATAAGTTCATTATATTGTAACACCCCAATGTCCGTCCTAACAATTTTCTCCGGCGGCCGTTCCCCACGCTGTGTTGTTGCCGGGAGTTTGTTGAAAATGTCGGCCGAACAGCAGGGGGTACAAGTTTGAACTATAAGGAACGAACTCCCACAACTTGGATGAGTTGAAAGGATGCTTTATTCGTTTAGAGTTAGCCTTTTCGGTTGGGGCAGGCGAATGTGACACACAGCTCTAACTCTAATTAATGGAGATCAACAAATCCGAACTGAACGAAACAAGACGAACGGAGTTCCTTACTTCAAGCTCGCACCCGGCTGAACTCAACTTAACTGACTGACTCGGAAAAATTACCTGAATTTATTTAAAATTGACCGGAAATCCGGAAATGCTTTAGACCACCGGTGATAAACATTGGCGACTGTAAGTCTGAAATTTCAGTTATCTTTTTTTTTATCTTAAAGCTTGCGGCGGAACATTCTTAATGTGTGGTCAAGTAAAGGACAGCCTTTGACCGGGTCATTCGAGAACCTACCTGCTGAACTTTATCACCGAGTCAAATATTTACCGGAAGAGTGGTAGGATTTAAAACAGTAATCGGATACCGTTGTCTCTTCCACAATTTTCCTCATAAAAGAAAAAGCGTTTATTTATTTATTTTTTTCCTCTTCTTTTTCACTTTTGTTAAATATGTTTTTAAACTATTTTCTATTCTAATGTATTTTCTATTTTAATCTATTATAATAAAATACATATATGCCTAGTTATCGTGTCACAATATGTCCTTTTATTGATTTAACAAAGGATTTTCACGAAATCCCAAGTGAATATGGCGATTTATCACGTCAAAACTATCAATAATGCTATAAATTGCCTGAAGATAACAAAAGATTAAAACCAAGGTTTCGTAAATAAATATCTTCAAAATTTATATATATATATATATATATATATATATATATATATATATATATATATATATATTGATATATATGTTTATTATATATACTTTTATTGAACTAACAAAGGATTTTCACGAAATCCCAACTGAATTGGGTGTTATCTCGTCAAACCTATCAACATTATATCGCGTGTATCCTACGGTGGAAATAAAGGAAAGCACCCCCGTGACTCTTAGATATAAGAACAAGATAAAAGTTTTTGGTCACACCTCAACCATTCACTAACTTCTCGACCTTGATATAAACAGGTGCCGCATATTTCACTAATAGTATTAATCATTACACGAATTACAGGGTGAGAAAGCGAATTTCTTGAGTCTAGCAGCTGCATTATAAAATTTTATTTCTCAAAATTCAACTATATAATTACATATATAACTTAGCTATTCCATTACGAAACCGAGATTCCGTTTCTTGGTCTCGGGGAATATTTTAGCACCTTAAATTTGTGGAAGGCGCTAACCAAAGCAGTGTTGCATATAATGAGATAATTTACCTTTGGCACCTAAGGGCATTTGTCGAATTCCTTGAAACAGGTTTGTGTTTTTATTTTTTTAGCCGAATATAACATTCAAGGAAATCCACAGATTCATCTCTAAATATTCTGTGCGATCACGTGTATTTCAAAGCCCTCCTTATCAAAGCCTCTTATCTTCAAAAGCTCCCTTTATTCATAGGTTTTACACCCTCCCGGTGCGTTCCTTTCCTTTGAATCAAAATCTTAAATTCAATTTGATGGATGCTAATATGTTTGTTACACCCAACCGAATGTCATCTCTGCACCCTTCTGAAATGTTTGTACGTACCAGGTTGCATCGCTAATACTGGCGGTAGAAACATTCAACTGTACATGATCTCCTGTAATGATGGCACACGCTATAAATACATGTAACTTTTTTTTAATCATATCACCCCGAGCAAGGCGGTAACGCCGCTGATGTGCAGGGGGCTAAGTAAGAGTGAAAAGTTTGAAAAAGCGAAAGCCGGAAACCACATCCTAAACAGGGAACAAGGGATGAACCTCTACACCTGTTCAATAGACGTGGGTGGAGTGTGAACCGGGCGATAGTTTAGCCTATCTACTCCAATTGAAAAAAAGAAAAAAGAAAAGAGTGAAACGATTGGAAAAGAGAAAGCCGGAGACCACATCTTAAACAGGGAACAAGGGATGAGCCTCTACACCTGTTCAATAGACGTGGGTGGAGTGTCGGATATAAAAATAGATTTGTTTGGCTTGGTACATTTGTTTGACGGCATGTCAACCTCAATGGGTTATTTAATGCCGATAAGATTTTTACAATAGATTCGTATGAATAGAATATGTATTCTTTGTAAGAAATCAGTTTGTAGATCAGGGTTTGGATTTATTTTGTTTTACGGCATATCAACCTCAATGGGTTATTTAATGCCGACAAGATTTTTACAATAGATTAGTATGAATAGAATATGTATTCTTTGTATGAAATCAGTTTGGAGATCAGGGTTTGGATTTATTTTGTTTGACGGCATATCAACCTCAATGGGTTATTTAATGCCGACAAGATTTTTACAATAGATTTGTATGAATAGAATATGTATTATTTGTAAGAAATCAGTTTGTAGATCAGGGTTTGGATTTATTTTGTTTTACGGTATATCAACCTCAATGGGTTATTTAATGCCGATAAGATTTTTACAATAGATTTGTATGAATAGAATATGTATTCTTTGTAAGAAATCAGTTTGTAGATCAGGGTTTGGGTTTATTTTGTTTTACGGCATATCAACCTCAATGGGTTATTTAAAGCCGATAAGATTTTTACAATAGATTCTTATGAATAGAATATGTATTCTTTGTATGAAATGAGTTCAAAGATCAGGGTTTGGATTTATTTTGTTTTACGGCATATCAACCTCAATGAGTCATTTAATGCCGATAAGATTTTTACAATAGATTTGTATGAATAGAATATGTATTCTTTGTAAGAAATCAGTTTGTAGATCAGGGTTTAGATTTATTTTGTTTTACGGCATATCGAATTCAATGGGTTATTTACACGTTTTTCATTCAAGATTTTTGTAATAGATTTGTATGAATAGAATATACTCCTTGTAAGAAATCAGTTTGTAGATCAGGGTTGATTTATTTGCTCTTACGACATATCAACCTCAATGGGTTATTTAATGCCGACAAGATTCTTCATAATAGATTTGTAATAATAAATATGTACTTTGTAAGAAATCAGTTTGTAGATCAGGGTTTGGATTCTTATTTGTTTGACGGCATATCAAACTCAATGGGTTATTTAATGATAAGATTGCCATAATAGATTTGTATGAATAGAATATATTCTTTGTAAGAAATCAGTTTGTAGATCAGTTTGATTTATTTGTTTTACGACATATCAACCTCAATGGGTTATTTAATGCCGACAAGATTTTTACAATAGATTTGTATGAATAGAATATGTATTCTTTGTAAGAAATCAGTTTGTATGATCAAGGTTTGGATTTGTTTTGTTTGACGGCATATCAACCTCAATGGGTTATTTAATGACAAGATTTTTACAATAGATTTGTATGAATAGAATATATTCTCCTTGTAAGAAATCAGTTTGTAGATCAGGGTTTGATTTATTTTGTTTGACGGCATATCAACCTCAATGGGTTATTTAATGCCGATAAGATTTTTACAATAGATTTGTATGAATAGAATATGTATTCTTTGTAAGAAATCAGTTTGTAGATCAGGTTTGGATTTATTTTGTTTGATTATATACTCAAACTGAATGGGTTATTTAATGCCGATAAGATTTTTACAATAGATTTTGTATGAATGAATATGTATTCTTTGTAAGAAATCAGTTTGTAGATCAGGGTTTGGATTTATTTTGTTTTACGACATATCAACATCAATGGGTTATTTAATGCCATACATTTTTACAATAGATTTGTATGAATAGAATATGTATTCTTTGTAAGAAATCAGTTTGTAGATCAGGGTTTGGATTTATTTTGTTTGATACATATCAACCTCAATGGGTTATTTAATGCCGACAAGATTTTTATACAACAGATTTGTATGAATAGAATATGTATTCTTTGTAAGAAATCAGTTTGTAGATCAGGTTTGATTTATTTTTTGTTTGACGGCATATCAACTCAATGGGTTATTTAATGCCAGACAAGATTTTTACAATAGATTTAGGCAATAGAATATGTATTCTTTGTAATAACTAATGGTAGATCCGTTTTGGATTTATTTTGTTTGACGTATCAAACTCAATGGGTTATTTAATGTCGATAAGATTTTTACAATAGATTTGTATGAATAGAATATGTATTCTTTGTAAGAAATCAGTTTGTAGATCTGTATTTGATTTATTTTGTTTTACTAGGACATATCAACCTCAATGGGTTATTTAATGCCGACAAGATTTTTACAATAGATTTGTATGAATAGAATATGTATTCTTTGTAAGAAATCAGTTTGTAGATCAGGTTTCAGATTTATTTTGTTTGACGGCATATCAACTCAATGGGTTATTTAATGACAAGATTTTTACAATAGATTTGTATGAATAGAATATGTATTCTTTGTGTTGTAACTACTAGATCAGGGTTTGGATTTATTTTGTTTTGACATTGCTATCAACCTACTGGGTTATTTAACGCCGACAAGATTTTTACAATAGATTTGTATGAATAGAATATGTATTCGTAAGAAATCAGTTTGTAGATCAGGGTTTGATTTGAGCTTCTTGTTTGACGGCATATCAACTCCAATGGGTTATTTAATGCCGACAAGATTTTTACAATAGATTTGTATGAATAGAATATGTATTCTTTGTAAGAAATTCAGTCAATATTCAGGGTTTGGATTTATTTTGTTTTACGGCATATCAAACTCAATGGAACATTTAATGCCGATGAAGATTTTGCAATAGATTTGTATGAATGGGAATATGTATTCTTTGTAAGAAATCAGTTTGTAGATCAGGGTTTGGATTTATTTTGTTTCACGGCATATCAACCTCAGTCGGGTTATTTAATGCTGACAAGATTTTTGCTATTAGATCAGTATAGAATATGTATTATTTGTAAGAAATCAGTTTGTAGATCAGGGTTTGGATTTGCTTTAAGAGCTTTACGGCATATCAACCTCAATGGGTTATTTAATGCCGATAAGATTTTACATAATAGATTTGAAGAATAGAATATGTATTCTTTGTAGAAATCAGTTTGTAGATCGGGTTTGATTTATTTTGTTTTACGGCATATCAACTTTAACAAGTTATTTAATGCTTTTAGATAAGATTTTTACAATAGATTTGTATGAATAGAATATGTATTATTTGTAAGAAATCAGTTTGTAGATCAGGTTTGATTACTGTTTTACGGCATATCAACCTCAGCTTGGAAATTATTTAATGCCGATAAGATTTTTAAGTAATAGATTTGTATGAATAGAATATGTATTCTTTGTAAGAAATCAGTTTGTAGATCTGGGATTTGATTTATTTGTTTCATTTTTATCAACTGTTGGGTTATTTAATGCTGATAAGATTTACAATAGATTTGTATGAATAGAATATGTATTCTTTGTAAGAAATCAGTTTGTAGATCTGGGATTGATTTATTTTGTTTGACAATATCAACTTTCTAGTTGTCATTTAATGCCGATAAGATTTTACAATAGATTTGTATGAATAGAATATGTATTCTTTGTAAGAAATCAGTTTGTAGATCAGGGGTTTGATTTATTTTTGCTTTAATGGCATATCAACTTCAATGGGTCATTTAATGTTGATAAGATTTTTGCATGATTTGCATGAATAGAATATGTATTCTTTGTAAGAAATCAGTTTGTAGATCATTTTGATTTATTTGTTTTACGGCATGTCAACCTCAATGGGTTATTTAAAGCCGATAAGATTTTTACAATAGATTCTTATGAATAGAATATGTATTCTTTGTAAGAAATCAGTTTGTAGATCAGGGTTTGGATTTATTTTGTTTTACGGCATATCAACCTCAATGGGTCATTTAATGCCGATGAGATTTTTACAATAGATTCTTATGAATAGAATATGTATTCTTTGTAAGAAATCAGTTTATAGATCAGGGTTTGGATTTATTTTGTTTTACGGCATATCAACCTCAATGGGTCATTTAATGCCGATAAGATTTTTACAATAGATTTGTATGAATAGAATATGTATTCATTGTAAGAAATCAGTTTGTAGATCTGGTTTCTTTAACTTATTTTTTTTATAAAGAGATATTTTGACAAGTGTCATATGTACTGGTGGTAATATTTTTTATTTTCAAGAATGTATTGCTAGTCTATTTTCTATAAACATATATTTTTATGCTTTCATAATATTTTGATCCCACTTTGGGTGTTAACAATTTCCCCATAGTTAGGACCTCAACAGATGCTGCCAACATCGGGTCAGGAAAGTGGTGCCTGAACGTTCTTCATAAATAAGGCTACAATCACCATCTTTAAAGACTTACATTTCCACCGTCCACAGCACATGACCTTTTTGTTGCTTACGAGTTGTTTTTTGCCTTTCAGTCAGTTAAGTGCCATACGTGAAATAGGCTTGGGTGATCATGTCTTTTTCGAGACATGACTGACTGGGCAGAAGATTATCCCGCAGTAGGTTGAAATTGCTTTCTGCGGTAGACTGGTTGCCAGCCAAGGCTATAGAACCCAATCTGTCCAGTTATTTAACCCATAACTGGAAGGAAGATACAGATTAATACCTTTAAAAGCTTCAAGTGTCTAAAATGCACTTTATATTCTTCCTTTTTATAGGGATCCGCAACCGACACGAATTTAGTAAGGTTAAATTTTATTTTTTTAGAGATAGATAGAAATGTTATTAAATGTATGTATTGATTTGTCATCGGAGGCCACATTTTAAACAACCTAAGATACGCAGATGATACAGTGCTGATAGCAGACACAGAAAAGAAACTACAAGACCTCTTACCGAAGGTAGCTGAAGAAATTAACAAGAAAGAACTACAAATAAACTGCAAGAAAACCGAATGCATGGTCATCAGTAAAAAGGGCAGCCCAAAATGCCAAATACAGGTCGGAGATACCAGAATCAAGCAGGTACAATAATTTAAATACCTGGTAAGTGTTATAACAGAAGACGGAAAGTGCGACACGGAGATCCGAAAGCGAATTGGTATGGCGAAGGAAGCATTCCAGAAGTTGAGTAAAGTATTAAGAAACAGGACAATTTCACTAGAAACTAGGAAGAGAGTACTGGATTGCTACGTGCTGTCCGTCCTTCAATATGGCAGTGAATGCTAGACAATATCATCAAAGATGAAGGAAACACTTGAAGCAACTGAAATGTCGTTCTACAGAAGGATGCTGCGAATATCATGGATCGAGCATGTGAGCAATGATGAGGTTTTGGAAAGGATGGAAACAAAAAGAAAATTAATACTGAGCATCAGGAAGAAACAGCTGAAGTACCTGGGGCACGCAATGAGGAAGGAAGGCTTGGAGAACCTGATACTAACAGGCCAGGTAGAGGGAAAAAGAGTCAAAGGAAAGCAACGGATAACATATTTGAAGGACCTAATCAGGTGGATGACGAAACGAGGGTTGCATGGTGTAACAGGAGAAGGCGTGCTCAGAACCACCAGGGAAAGGGAAACGTGGAAAGCCATGATCGCCTACGTCCTTAAGGGACAGGGCACATAGAAGAAGAAACCTATTACATTTGTTCATGAATTTGACGTGTGCCAGCGTATTGGAACATGAACGAGTAAAAACTGCTATGAAATCCCCGGACAATATATATATATAATTACTTAGTTTGTAGTAATCATAAAATTAGGCCAGTGCACATTTGTATTAAAAGGTGTTCAATACAATTATATTGTAGGACTTTTGAAAATTTTCCATTTGTAAACGAGTTATTACGCGACCCAGGTTTCTACCATGAGTGGTGTCTTCAGGCGATTTTCGATAATTTATTTTTGATAATAGTTAATGAAATTGTCCGAAGACACCTCTCCTGGTAGAAACCTGGGTCGCGTAATAACTCGTTTACAAGATTGAAACCCGACCAAATTGACATCAGTTCTACCCTTCAGCTATGGGAACTCGTTTGTTGGGGAGGGCGGACTTTAGAGTGTTATATACAATGTCAACACACGCCAGTATCCGATAGTGTTCAAATTCATGACTGAATGAACGATATATGTTTTAAGCATATTGCCCCAAGCAAAGCAGTACTGCCACTGGTGTGCAGGGTATTACATAAAAGGAGTGATGAGAAAGAGGAACAAGTTATAAGGGGTGTCAGAGAATGGATAGGAGAAGGATGAAAACACTGGTATAAAGGGAGTTGCGTGAGAGTAGAGTGGAAAGAGAGAAGAACATGTAAAAAGGTGGGACCTAATCGCCAGTCTAGTAACTCGAATAAATTCATGTAGTGGAGGCTCTAAGAAGCTAAGGCCATCGGAGCAGAAGCCGTGAAATTATTTGTAGAAGAGACAAAGGGAAGCCAAATTACATTGGTGTGAAAGTGACTGGAATTGATAGTGTTTAATTGTGACAGTATCTAGTGCTAATGCTTTTATTTTTCAGTAGTTATTACAGATAAAATGTAATCTAGATTAGCAACTAGGTCCCACCCTTTTACAGTTAAACAAATAAGATGTAACCGTAAATTCTACTCCAACAGCTTCTTTTCTCGCGCTTCCCGCCTGTGGAACACCCTTCCACAAGTCTGCTTTCCCGACAGCTACAATCTCCAGGTGTTTAAATGTAGGGTCAATAGACACCTCCTATCACACTATCTCCCAATTATTCTCAGAACACTCTCATCTACCCAACCCTCATTCTCGGTATCCTTACCCGCCTATCACCCACTTTCTGACATTTCCTACATTTAACCACCCTTCCTCCACTCTATGTAGCCCCCTGCGCAGTAGTGGCAGTAACATGCCTTGCTCGGGGTGAAACGCTTATAAAAAAAAAAAATTTGTCAAGCAGGTTTTTATCGTAAAACGCTCGATATCGGGGTGTGGACAGAGCGTGGATAGGACAAAGAGTTTATGACTTTAATGGATCAGATTCATACCGATTTTGAAGTTTTCTGAGGACACCGTTAGGATATTCTCAATCAATAAGCAGCCCTGGCGAGGGAGAACATACTAAAGATGTCCTCCCGAAACATCGAAGTCGGCATGAATCTGCTCTGTTAATGAGATAATCTCTCTCTATATACATACATATATATATATATATATATATATATATATATATATATATATATACTAGCAGTGAAGCCCGGCGTTGCTCGGGTGTCATGAAAATTATAAAACTAATCCATGGTCCTGGAGCTCAGACTCAGCCTAAAGAATATTTGTGTGAAGTTTGGTGAGAATCGGATAAAAATTGTGGATTTGTATAAAGGACATACAGCAGATAAACAGACACACACACACACAAGCATCTTCCTTTTATATATATATATATATATATATATATATATATATATATATATTTTCTGCACTATTGTAAGAACTGCAATATTCAAACTTCTGAATATCGTTTCTTATGTCTTTGTCTATGAATGTATCAAATTTGGTTAAAATCGGACCCTTCCTTCTATAACACGATTTTTTCGATTATCGATATTTGATATTTATCTGTTGTACCTCGACACAAAACCTAGCTAAGAACACTCGCAGACACTTATAGTACAACTGTGTAAATTTTCAAGAAAATCGGTTCAGCCGTATCGGAGTCTGTAGTTAACACACATACACACACAGATAGACAAAGTTCCATTTATAAATAAGTTTATATATATATATATATATATATATATATATATATTGATTCTAGCACACATAGATTTACTACTTCTCTATATAGAAAACCAATTAGCATAAACTCGTGTCTTCTTCATTAGGACAGTGAGTGCCCCTAACAATATAATTTAGCTGTTATAAAAAACTTAATTTAACGCTCACAAATGATACCTTCTTTCAAAGCCATATTCTATAAAGAATTACACGACATTAAACAAACACATACAAACAATGGATTTCCCAACCCCTTCATTGATCAACAAATTAAATTGTATCTCAAAAATCTTAATAATGTCTCTAACAATATTGATAATAATAGTGTACGTCAAAAAAACAAAAACAAAAAAAAAACATAAATCAATTAACTTATACTATTGCAAGCATATGCATAATAATTAAAAGCATTATGAAACAACACCGAAAAACATAATACGTAGAAATGTTAAACCAATAAATAATAATCAAATTAAGCGCATCATATATTATAAAAAATTAAAACAATTGACCTCATTGTCTCTAATAACCCTACAACCACACAACTAAATTCTCTACAAAAAAACAATATAATGTATCAATTTACATGCCCGTTCAGAGACTGTATCTCTGGTACTAATAATAAATCCACTACATGTATTGGTTTTACTACAACCTCGTTATCCCGTGGACTTACCTGTCACCTTTCTGATCAGAGTTCAATTAAACAACATTCTTAGAAAAACATAGCCATGTAGGTAATTTTAGAGAGATTTTAGTCAATAAAACAATAATACCCACTCATACACAGAGTAAAAATAACATTCCGATATTGGAGTCCATCTACATTAAATCGAAACAACTCACATTTAATAAAATCACATTTCAATCTGGTTTCAACATATTAAATTGCATTTAGACATGGTTTTGTTTACTTTTCGGTCTCACATGCGGTGTGACGTCATAGAACCGCATTACAAATTTACGAACTGTGTCTGCTATTCGGTGACTGTTATCGTTGCATAGCAATGTTTTAGGTCGACACAAAATAAAATCATCGGCCACGAATGACCAACAGTTTAAACGAAGTCAAATCAAGCTTATTTTATTTTATTTTGATTTGACTTCGTTTAGACCGTTGATCGTTTGAAAGATCAACTAGTGGCTTCCCTTATATGGATAGGGGTCGCAGGTTCGAATCCTGCCGAAAGACACATATTTTCATAACAAAAATTTATCGTAAAATGATCAGGCCGGTAGAAAGAAATATATTTACTGATTGATTATAAAACACAATATCAGCCTAAATACGAGTATTGATAAAAAATAAACTTCAAACATATCATTATATATATATATATATATATAAATGGATGCAAATAAGTATACCTGTGTATATACACGCAGGTACAGACTAATATACAAATAATTATTTGGTGTTAATAACAACAGGGCTATAACGTATATATCCTACGTCTAAGGCATGACTCTGACTTTCATGCATTACGCAATCATCAGGAGCATGATCAAATAAACGTAGGATAATATGTATAATAATCATTTACGTAGGATAATATGTATAATAAACATTTACGTATTTTAAATGCTATTTTATATATATATATATATATATATATATATAAAAGTAGCATTTAAAATACGTAAATGTTTAAGTGGCCTAGCTTTATGCAATACACTAAACGTTTCGTCAAAATATTGCAAAGAGTAGCCCGGGTTGTTCACCAAATGTAGTCTAATCATTGACTCACAACCCGACTGGGTCAAGCAAATACTATCTTCCTACCTTCATATCTATCTATCTATCTATCTATCTATCTATCTATCTATCTAATTCTGTTCATTATCTATCTATCTATCTATCTATCTATCTATCTATCTATCTCATTCTGTTCATTATCTATCTATCTATCTATCTATCTATTTCTGTTCACACACACACATAACTATCACCGAAGTTAAGCAACATCGAGCCTGGTCAGTACTTAAATGGGTGATCATTTGGGAATACCAGGTGCTGTAAACGTAAGGACCAAGAATGGTCCACCAGTCATCCAGGTTTGGGGGTTGGGTGCAGGGCTAACCACCCTGCCTCGTAAAAAACAGTTTGTTATTGTAACAGTAACAAAAAGTTGCTGCCGTATACACCACTGGGTGTGATGGATAAATGATGATATGTGTGTGTGTGTGTGTGTGTGTGTGTTATTCCGCGTGTGTATTTGTTATTCCATCTGAGCGTTGTGGTGCAGTAGATATCGGCTCGGAACGAGAAATCGTAGAGCCGAGTTCGAAATCCTGTCGAATTCTTTGCATTTACTTACACACTAATACCCTTTGGAAAAGGTATTAATCCGTCTCATCTCTCTCTAGCTATGGGTTAAATAACAGGACACACTGGGTTCTATAGCCTTTGGTGGCAACCAGTCTGCCGCAAAATACATCATAGAAATCTACTGCATGAAAATATTCTGCCCAGTCAGTCATGTCTCTTTTGAGACATGATCGCCTAAGCGTATATCCCGTATGGCATTTATTTGACTGACTGACTGACTGCATGTGGTTGGGGGCCTGTGTTTTATATTTGCTTTTTACTTTTTTAATTTCTCCAAATGCATGTCTAATCTGTTTCGCTTCTCTGAAGACTTTCAGTCCCTTTGAGAATAATAATAATAATCTCGACTCAAGTATGCAGCCATTGTGCATCTACGTTGATCAATTACACCTTTGTTTACACAGATAATCAATCCGTTTCCACAACAAACAATCGATTATAAATCTGTTTCTCTTTTCACTGTTTGTTTCTTGGGAGACGTTCAATGATTTCTGCTCTGTTTGGTTTGATTACTTTATCGATACACATTTCAAATCATCTTGCTGCCAGGGACAACAATGCAACAATGAAAATCGATACTTGAATGTATCGGCGGTTAATGAACGATTGAACAATATTCGATGAATTTACACAATCTGACGGATGCGTGAAGGTGTGTGGGTGTGTGTGCATGAATATTTGGTAATAATATAAAAACGAAAAGTAGCAATCTACATGCAAATATCGATCTATGTAAGTATGTATGTATGTATATATCTACTTATTTAAATCTGTTAATCCTCTCTTTTTTTCTTTCTCCCTATTTATATAATGTTCAAATTTATATACGTCGGTCTGTTAACATCTACCCAAACCAATATGCTCATCTATCTATCTATCTATCTATCTATCTATCTATCTATCTCAAAATGTTTATTTTATCTCTTTTCTCTTTATTTCTCTCTCTCTCTCTCTCTCTCTCTCTCTCTCTCTCTCTCTCTCTCTCTCTGTGTGTGTAATATTTTATTACATGGAGCTCTCTTCCTGTATCATTTTTTAATATTAAAATAAAAATTTTTAATATCAATTAGGATCGGGTTTTTTGAATTTACCTTCCTGCTTTTTTCCCTTGGATTAAAGTATCTGAATTAAAATATATATATATATATATATATATATATATATATATATATATATATATATATATATATAGAGAGAGAGAGAGAGAGAGAGAGAGAGAGATATGTGTGTGTGTGTAGAATTTGTCCTGATCTATCTATCTATCTATCTATCTATCTATCTATCTATCTATCCCAGTCTATCCTTATGCATTTTTTAATACAACAGAATGGTATTTGTTCTTTATTTCATATACCAAATCGGCCTAGTTTCTATCCCGGCCAAATGCAAGTGGATGTCCTGCCGCAATGATGAGCTGCAAAACACGCTTTTATGTGGATGGCGAATATATTAGGCTCTCTTTACGATTGCGCTCCCTAGAGAAGAAAATTTTAAAAACAGTTTCCACTTTTGCGATATGCGCATTACTCCTTGGAAATGAAATGAGTTCTTTCGCTGAGAAGCGTGTGTACAGTGTGTACAGTTTATATCAGTCAGTTAAGTGCCATACGTGATACACGCTTGGGCGATCATGTCTCGAAAGAGACATGACTCACTGGGCAGAAGATTATCCCGCAGTAGGTTGCCATTGCTTTCTGCGGTAGACTGGTTGCCGACCAAGGCTATAGAACCCAATCTGTCCTGCTATTTAACCCATAACTGGAAGGAAGAGACGGATTAATACCTTTCCCATGGGTATTTGCGCGTAAGTGAATACAATGGATTCAACTGGAATTCGAACTCGGCTCCCCGGTTTCTCGTTCCGAGCCGATATCCACTGTACCACAACGCACATCCACTGTTTATATACAACACGTTAAAATTTCCCTTCTCTGATTCCATACGTCTATGGGTTAGTGGGTAGCGAGTCCTACTGACACCAAATCGCTCGAGTCTCGATCACGGCCAGAAGCAAGTGCATGTGTCTAAGCACATTGATGAGCTGCGAAACGAGCTTGTACGTGGATGACTAAATTGTATATGTATTATTTTTCATCTGTGTATATATGTGTATATGTGTATTTAAGCGTTTGCGTTTGTAATGCACACACACACACACACACACACACACACACACACACACACACACACATATATATATATATATATATATATATATATAAATGCAAACTTATCACTATACTCGTTTTGAAAACCCCTCCGAGTATATACGCGGAAGGAAAAAATGGATGTAAAAAAAAAATGTAAGCGCGTGAACATCAGTCAAAGTACGTAGCACCCCCCCCCCGAAAAAAAACCCGAGGCGAGTAATCTATAACAAAAAAGCGCTCAATACGTAAGCAGAGCAGACAAAAGAGATAGCATAAACAGCCAACAAACCTACCTAGGTTTCACCTCACCGGATCTTCAGGAGAGACTGGCTATATTATTATTGATAACAGTGTCGCCCCAAGCAAGGTATTTTACGGCCACAGTTGTGCAGAAAGAGTGACAGGTTATAGGGGGTATCAGAAAGCAGGTAAGAGTGAACGGAGAAAGGAGCATGAGAGAGAGAGAGAGAGAGGTGAGAGAGAGAGAGGATGCAGGTTAGTGAGATAGGAAATGACTATTGACTTTACATTTAAATTATTGGAGATTGTAGCTGTCGGGGAAGCAAGTAAATGGAAGGAAATTATTTTTATAGTCATATCGCCCCAAGCAAGGCATTTTACTGCCACTGCTTTGCAGGGTGTTACATAGATGGAAAGTTATGACAAAGTGTGACAGGTTATAGGGGGTGTCAGGAAGTGGGTAAGAGAAGGATGAGAATGTTGATGAGAGTGGAGTGGAGGGAGAAAGGAACATGAGAGAGAGAGAGGGGATGCATGTTAGTGAGATAGGAAATGACTGTAGACTTAACTTTTAAATTCTTGGAGATTGTAGATGTCGGGAAATCAAGTAAATGGAAGGGAAATCCAAAGGCGGAAAGTGCGAGAAAAGAAGCTGGTGGAGTAGAATTTGCGTTTACAATTGATCGGTTTAACAGTAAAAGTGCGGAGCCTAGTTACTAATGTTGTGGCTCGAGGAAATTCATATATAGGGGGCACCAGTGAGCTAAGGTCATCGGAGCAGAAAACGTGAAATTATTTGTAGTAGGGACACAGGGAAGACATATTGCGCCGGTGAGAATGTGACTGTATCTGAGCTGCCAAGTCGGGATCGATCACATTACAGATTCTCTGTTTATACATGCATTATTTGTTTTTTTTATGTGTGTTTATAGTTTTTAATGCATGTATGTTATATTTGTATGTATGTATTTTATGTGTGCTAGCAGGATAGCCCGGTGTTGCTCGGGTGTAATAAAAGCGTTAAAACTAATCCATGGTCCTGGAGCTCAGACTCAGCCTAAAGAATATTTGAAATAATAAAATAACTGCGACAATTTACCAATCGCACATAATGTTTATTTATATATATATATTCTAGCAATATAGCCCGGTGTTGCTCGGGTGTAATAAAAGCGTTAAAACTAATCCATGGTCCTAGAGCTCAGACTCTTTGGACGTTGGCACGAAAGACTAAAAAGCAATAGTTGTTTCCAGTTAAAGCGAAACCGTAGACTGAAAGAAAAATGAATGGATGTAAGTCAAATTTTGATTTCCTGGTATCGATATTAAATAAGTTGTTTTCGTCGTAAAATGAATTTTTGAGGCTAAATAAGTCATCTGAGTAAATGGTATCATGGCTGAGACTAAGAACTACAAGTAAACCTACTTAGAGCCAAACCCGAAGCAAAGACTAAAATAAAAGGGCTGAAAAAATACATACATACAGGCAGATAAACAGACACACACACAAACATCTTGCCTTTTATGTATATATATATATTATCGATTTTCTGCACTATTGTAAAAACTGCAACATCGAAACTTCTGAATATCGTTTCTTCTGTCTTTGTCTATGAGTGTATCAAATTTGATTAAAATCGGACCACTCCTTCTATACCCCGATTTTTTCGATTATCGATTTTCGATATTTATAAGAGGTACCTCGACACAAAACCTAGCTAAGAACACTCGCAGACGCTTATAGTACAACTCTGTAAATTTTCAAGAAAATCGGTTCAGCCGTTTCGGAGTCTATAGATTACGGACACACACACACAGACACACACAGACAAAGTTCCATTTATAAATAAGTTTAGATATTATATATAAATGTATATAAATATATATGAATTGCATAGTGGGTGTCTATATTGCATATGTCTATTATATATATATATATATATATATATATGTGTGAATATTATGTATTATATGTATATACTATATGTGTATTACACACACACACATATATATGCATATATATACATGTATTTTTTGTGTATATTTATATATATATATATATATATATATATATGTGTATATGCATGTATTTTAAAAATATATTTTATATCTGTATATATTTACTACTATCTATTTTTATATGTATTTTACATATTTTATTATATATATATTGTTTCTATATATATATATATATATATATATATATATATATATATATATATGCTGTCTTATTTTCTGTCCTTTTTTCCTCCCCAACCAGTTCTGTTCCCTATCTCCTTTTTTAATTTCTGTTTATACCCAACTAAATTTCACTTTTGTATGCCTTATCTAATAGTTTTAAATACTGCAGAAATATCTAAATAAAATTCAAATTAAAAACCCGTCAAATTTGCATGTGTCTGTGAATACATGCATATGTATGTGTGTGTAAATCTCTGCGTATTCATTAACCCTATTGTTTAACTGTTTTTATTGTTTTTTAAAATTTAAATATAAACAAACTAGTTGCATTTCTTGTAAAGTGTGTTTAATCATTACGGACAGTAAATTATAAATTCCTTTCTGTGTATTTTTTGCCTCGATTTTAAGATCTTATCTTCCTTTTAGGTTTCAATATAAATCTAAATTAATTATGCATTTAATAAATCAAAATATATGTACATCCGATTTAATACCCATGGAGATCCGAAGGCGAATTGGCATGGCAAAGGAGGCGTTCCAGAAGATGAGCAAAATACTAACACACAGGAAAATCTCAATAGAAACGAAGAAAAGAGTGCTAGACTGCTACGTGATGTCAGTTCGTCAATACGGCTGTGAATGCTGGACAATATTATCGAAAATGAGGA
This sequence comes from Ascarosepion bandense, assembly GCA_037127315.1. NCBI lineage: Eukaryota > Metazoa > Mollusca > Cephalopoda > Sepiida > Sepiidae > Ascarosepion > Ascarosepion bandense. Next base: position 297,729 of record JBBBDQ010002135.1, on the reverse strand, counting down.
CAAAACTGGAAGTGGCCGAAATGTGGTTCTACAGAAGGATGCTACGGATATCGTGGACTGAGCATACAAGCAACGACGAAGTGTTAGAAATAATGACAACAAAAAGGAAATTGATGCTGAGCATCAGGAAGAGACAACTGGAGTTCCTGGGACATGCAATGAGGAAAGAGAGCCGGGAGAAACTGATACTGACTGGACAGATAGAAGGAAGGAGAGACAGAGGAAGGCA